>JAPMOB010108184.1:0-16303 GCA_029875015.1 Lepomis gibbosus
GGCGGGGGTGGGGGGGTAGTAGTTAGTTAGTCTTATGTGCATGTGTTGACTCGCACAGTCTTCACTCTGTTAAATACTTGAAATGCCGTTACAAGTCGCGGTGGATATTTTGCAAGCACAGACCAGGTATCGTTAAAGCAGCGTTGAACGCAGGGTGCAGATGTTGGTTTTGGTTGTTGGGGTTGTTTGATTGGCTGCGTCATTAACAACCTCACCTGTTGCCGTGATAACGGATCTTGAGTTGAAAAATACCGATGAGAGCGTCGTCAGCCGAAGCCTCCCACCGCTGCTTGTTTGGATGGATGATTTGGAGGCTGATCAGCATCCACCTCATGGTAGGGGCATGGCGAGACATGAGTGCAACATAATAACCAGAAAAATAAGACCTGCCCTTCAAAATGAGCCTGCCGTCTTCATAAACTGCCTGCTTATCTTTCTTATAGTGAGGTTGATTTCTTTTGAATATAAAATCAGGTCTTTTTTCTGCCTATGCTCTTAAAGAAGGACATGGATAAGATAAAACACTAGGTGACAATGTTATTTACTTGTGCCAAGTGCATTCATACATTCATGCACAGTGCAGTATAGACATCTCCCATCCTGCTTCAAGTCTTATTTGGGAGTAGCTGTGTGCTTGTCTCAGTATTCCAAATAATGTCTCTAGATCCCATATTTTATGCAGGGCTTTTTTTGTAACAGAGAAGATCCGGCTTATTGTAAATGGGCCACAGTATACACAATCTGCCAACTGAAGGAAGTGCATGAAGGAATTCTGAATAACACCTAGATAATGATTTGCATTTAAGAGAAGGAAAAGCAGCGACATGGATGAAAAATGTACCTAAAGCTCACTAACAGTAACTCTCTGTACGCTTGTTCAAAGTGATTTTTAAAGACCTGTATCTGATCTGTACACACATTCTGAATACAGATAGAAGTGTTGAAAGCTAGCTTGTTAAATGACAGATAGATACAGACGCATGAAGGGAGACGGAGAGGTGGGAGAGGAGACGAGAGGCATGCAGGGATGTCAGGATGACCCACAGTCTCCTTGTGTCTCCCCTCATTACTCCTCCATAAGAAAGACAAGGGAGACCAGCATCTGTGATATCAGTAGTTGCAGACAACGTCAAGCTTGGTATGTCAGCAGATCAATTTATTGGCCTAACGTCCTCCATTTTGTTTTCCTTGTTTCTATGCACTCCTCTCCTCCTCCCTCGCCTTTCTAGACGACATCATCCTCGTCCTCATCCTCTCTCTCTTTCCCTCCCTCCCTCTCTTAAGTTTATCCCTTGTGGAGAGGACCTGTACTGTCAGCTCCATCTCCTGACAAGACCTCTTTATCATTATCCCTTTTCTACAGTACAAGTGGCTCCAGGAAAGGAAACCGGGCACTCTGCTCAGCTGTACAGCAGACAGGAGCATCTCAGGCGGGTAGGTCAGTAGCACAGAGGGGATCTAGCTTGGCTGTCTCTCTGGATCCTCGGGGGGATGAGAGGATGCTAGCTGGACAGGATTGAGAGGCAATGTAGGGGCCACTTATAAAGAGTGCGGCCCCTTGGAGCCAGAGTGATGTGGAGAGGCGTTGAGTGCACACTCAGACACACTTTCTCACACATGCGCCCGCGGCCTTCTGAGAAATCTGATGAATAGTGTCATGAAATGAGTCTCCTGGAAGTGCAAGCAGAGCTGGTGACCCGGCTCGCCTGCCGGCCGGGATGAGCTCTGTCCAAGGTTGGATCCTAAAGCATAAGCTGAGCAAATTTAGAGTGACAGATTGAGTCAAGATTGGCCTTCCTGTGCTGCGCTGGTTTGCAACTAGCATTTTGTTTTTCATTAAAAACCACATATCTTCAAGGGGAAAGGGTTTCTGGAATGAAGCAGGCAACAATGCTTTTCCCAGCAGTCTTTCAGCGATGGATAGTTTGACCGATCTAAATGACAAGACTCATCATCAACGACTACACTATTTTTAGCAACACTCGTCTCATGAAGTTTAGTAAGTGGTTGGCATAAAACAAAAAACTGAACAGTATTAATGGTCCAAAAAAAATAATATATACTGGCGTGTTTAATTTAGAACGTGCTGACTCACCTACACCTTAGACCTTTAAATTGTCGTGCTAAAAAATAACTAAAGTATACAATGTAAGTAACTTAAATGTTAACCTCCATGTGTGTCAGATGATTTTATTGCTGTCAGTCTGGAGGTAAGCACCTGGCTCAGGAGGATCTGGACTTAACGACAGATTTATGATTCAGTTTACTTGCACAGATTTTTCCTGTAAAGTCCAGTAGTCAGACGCTCATCAGACTGTGAGGACGCTGCCTTTTTCATGCCACTTTCAACACCAATTTTCCCTGGACCTGTGAGCTAACAGTTTTCAAACTGCCAGTCTGAACCTTCATACAGTAAGAGCTTTTCACTTCAGCTGTCACTGTAAAGTTGAGTGAAGCGGAAAAGAAAAAAAAAGCAAGGTGGCGGTCAGAAGCTCTTAAAAGTGATTTATTAGCTGCTTCTTAGCTGGACATTGGCGTGTGTGTGCAGACCATCTGCTCCGCTGAATTGAGCTGCCTACTCCAGTTAAATGCCCTGACAGCTTGCTGGTTAGGAAAACACCCACCTGATATTATCAACCGCAAGCTCTTTGGCTGCGTGTTCAAACCATCTCCTCGCTGTCAGAGGAAAGAGCTGCTGCTGCCAGTTCCCCACAGTGCTGAGAGATTAGCGGGCTCTCAAAGCTGGAAGAACCCAGTAAGAAAGAGTTTCAGCTTTTACTCTTAAGAGCGCTGCACTTCAAACAGGTTTTATAAATTCTCATGGCAACAGTGAAAGCCATGACCAGCGCTGCTCTCAGACACCTTTTCAGAGCTAAAGGAGATGAGGATATATGGCTGTGGTAATTGCAAAGCACTACTGAAATTAAACTGTCTGAGAACACAAACAGGTTTTACAAACATTTAAACGTTAAATATACCAACCAGGAAGCAAATGATACACTGTTACTTTGAGTTTGTTACTGTCCTGTTGCCGAAATGCTGGATGGTTGTTGTGCTTTCTGATGCACTAACTGACGAGGAATCGAGCATGGGCTGTTTTAGGTGAGGGATTCCCCACAAGGTAAAAGTAAACATTACCGCAGTCGAGCGCTGTCAGGGACCTGGCGGTTTTTAACGGCGGAAATATGGCAGCAGAGCTGTATATGGATCAAGTGTCCAACACTTGCAGTATGCGTCCATATCCATCTTTTTCCTGAGTTCAAAGGTGAATAAAGTTTAACGGCTTTTGCGGCATCTCTACGAGGGAGTCCGGTGTGAGCCGCTATCTTGGTCTGTTGTTTTGCCCTCCAGGTCGCCGCGCATGTCTCGTGACTGACTATGAATAGTGTGCTAAAACATGCAGATCTTTTTAAAAATAAATGTATTAGTGTGGGTGTAGGCTAACACTTCTGTACATTAGAGAAATAAAAGGAGTCTTTGCTGCCTTTCTGTTTCCTTGGATTGGCGTCTAATTAAGCAGGAAAGGCACTTCAACTCTGCCTCTCAGCTCCTCTGAGTGTTGTGGCATTTGGACGCCTACAACCCTCCCCTGGCTTCTATATGAGGTGTAGGGAACAGAATGACCTTTTAATGACAAGGCCTTATACACTGCCACCTACTGTAGCCACGCACACACATATACGCACACACAGCTCACTCCCTCCAGCTGGCCTTCTCCGTCCTCCAGCTTCCCATGATGCCATTCTCTCCAACCATATCATTTCACGGCAGTTTCTTTCTTTCAACCTCTTTTACCAGCTTTTTTCCTTCCTCTGGCTTCCCCCCTACTGCTTCATCTCTTCCTTTCACTCCTTCGTTCCCAACCATAGTCATGTGGTTTCGCTTCTATCAGTCTGTTCTTATTTCCATTTAGCCTCTCTGAAAAGACCAAATACACCTGATGCCTTTAACTAGTAACTGGGGACATTTTCATAACAATAAAAAATGAATTTCCAACACTGTTGAGTCCGTCTCTAACTGTACTTGAGCATTTATGCCATGTTGGCAGAATAGAAAAAAAATCTATTAGATAAGATTGAACAAGTTTGTTATTTATTAGTGAGGAACATTAACGCATCATTCAAAGATGAAGTTTGCTAACTTGCTCAATGAGATATAAACAAACTGAAGGTTTCAAAGTCGCACTGATTTTGTTAATATGGTATTTAATTCACTTTGAACTGCTGCTAGCGAGCTGCTTTGGCAGCAGTTTTTGGACACTGTACTTCTTTTTGCCAAATGGGAGATTTCATAGCTGGTCCCCGCATCTACAAACTAAACAACGACATATGTTGTTTGTCCTTATCTTCCAAAACTAAACTGTTTTCTGATCCGATGCCTCTTTTTGTCACTGCCTTCCAAAACGGTTACACAAACTGTTCATGACTGTTTTCTGAATTGCCACATGCTTTGGTTAAAGTTTAGTTTAGGCACAAAGAAGATCATGTTTTGCAGCCGTTGGAGCTCAGCTAAAAGATAATCATGTTATCATTTGAGTGATCTGAACAATAAATGTTTTGTTTTCCCCTAAGAGTTTTTTCCCCACTCGACTCTTTATGATTTGAGTGAACACCGCAAACTCAGTGAACTGGTGGTAATGGCTGATTACGCTGTAGTGAAATGTTTTAAATGTATGTTCCATCTACATGACTGAAAAAAAGAGTATTAGTTTGTTTGAAAAGTACATTAAGCTCACTATGAAGTTACTAAACCTTATAACAGATGTTTTAAGACCCTCTAGAGATATTATAGAAATATATTATACAGCTAGATTGTTAAATTAGGGAAAAGTTTTTTACCCTCTCTTACACAGGAAGTGACTGGTTCTCTTTTTACGTGTATAAATATGAAATGGAAGAACTGGATGTCACAATACCACTGACTCTGTTTTTACTTACATGTGGTCTTTGAAACAGCAAAACAGCATTTCACGTGATGCACTTCACTTGCACTTCAACCCGACAGGGGATTTTCCCCTTCTGCTCCTCCTCTATCCCTTTACTCATCCCTTCATTCCTCCTCTCCTTATTTCCTCAGCCCTTCATCCAGGAGAAGAAAACAGGAGCAGCATCCCGCCTGGCAACTCAACCGTCACCCCCACTCACATCAACACACACATACACCCGGGCTTGTTTCACTGCAGCCTATTGTCTCAGTAAAAGCTTAAAGAAGTGGGAGATAAAACACAACCGCACACAGTCACTCTGTGTTGGGTACAGTGTATTACAGGAGACAGGGAGGAGAGTGACAGGCAGGTAACAAAGCAAGGAAGGTGGGAGGAGAGACAAACAAAGCGACACAGAGGGGCAGTTCAGTAAAATGCGACGAGAGAGAGGTAACAAAGGGGTCTCCGCCCTGACCTTCCTAAACCATTTCCAGTCACAAAGCTGCCATAAAAGGACCATTTTAATTCCTTTCTCTCTTGTTATTGCTTATTTTAAATAATCTGGTTTCCCCTGCAAAATGGACGAAAAAACAAGCATCTGATTAACTTAATGTGCGTAAAAACACACACACGCCCACACACACTCTGCTGCTTGTACTGTATGCATGTATAAGAGATCTCTCACAATGTCCAGAAATAAGTGTGACGCCTTGTCGAAATATTGACAAAGTAACAGTGACAGAAAGACGAGAGAGCGAAAAACTGACAGAAGAGAGTAAAAGCCCAATGGAAAGGCAGTTAAAAGATACTGCAGCTCTTAAGAAAGCATTTACTGTCCATCACAGTGTTCTCAGCCAAAGCTGATTTTGTCTGCTGGTGTGAAAAACATATACCTAAATGTTTATTGTATGTAACTTACAAATTCACAGGGATAATCACGTATAAGCTTCTTAAAAAATAGGAGCCACTGTCTGTCAAAAGCTTGATTTACAGAGCTGTAGCTGTGGGTGACATGCACCTGAAACGTCGGGGCTACTGCATACTGAAACATTTACGTTTCTGATGCCAGTGAGATTGGTGGTAGTAAATACAACAATGAGGCTCATTAATCTGCTGCTTTATAGCAACACATATCTAGCAAAGCCATCTGCGGCACTTCTGCTCTCCACAATCACTTCTCTCTATCACGATTAATAAAAGAACTTAAACACGGCGACTGCACAAGTTACCTATATTAGAACACACCGTCACTCTACATCACAAAGGAAATGAAAGAATATAAACACTGAGGAACATAATTTAAGTGTGACGTGGCCTGATGAAGTATGATACATCTTTTTGGTGCCGCTGTGGTGAATCTGAAACTGAACTTCAAATCATAACTCTTGTTTTTCTCCATGTTTTTATCTAAAAAGGTATAAAGAAGATATCTTTATACCAGCTTTTGTCTCAGTCATCACCTGAAACTCCTAAAATCTCAAAAATAGAGCATTGGAGCTTTTTCTAAACTTCCTCAACAAAACAAGGCCGTTCTTCTCGGCTTGTTTTTCATTCAACAGCAGCAAGTCCTCAGCAGTCAGTCCTTACCGTCGTCCTCCTTTCTGTGTGTGTTCTGGGGACTGTGTCGCATCCTCTCTCCTCGGCTCGGCGGGCTCAGGTCAGACGCTGCTCCCAGATCAGCTGCTAGCCACGTGGGCTCGCTCATCTCTGCCTCGTCCTCGCTGCTCAGTGAACTGTCATCCTGACCGGAAGAGACGAAACAGGAGGAACGTTTTAGAAATGTTGTTCATGCAGCAGACAGGTGAATACAAAAAAACTTGTTCTAACCTACATATACTGCATCCTCCATGAATTTGGGTTGCAACTTTTAAAAGTTGCAACCCAAATGCCGTTTCTCCTCTTTTGCATCACAACCTTTAAATGAAATGCTTTGTAACTCGCAAGTGAATCCCAAAATGCATGCAGTGACATACGCGGGTACGAGTTTGTAGATGGTGACAAAGGAAGTGTTGAAAATAAAGATGTTTTATCACTAAGAGAGGTGTTAAAATTTTGTCCTTAAGGCAGTGAATGTAACAGTAGTATGATGGATCCTATATCTCAAACAGACTGAGAACATTTTCATTTAATTTAATTATATACCCAAAGAAAAAGTCCTAGAATCGGAGAGAGGACTAAATCATTACCCTCTTTCTAAAATAGAAATGTTTAAATTTGCCTGCTCTGCTACAGCACCCTAAAATCCACCTTAACTCACATTAACCACCTTCTCATGAAACCTTAAAAAACTTTAAATTTCTCTCTTCAGCTCTTTGTCAGTGTCATCATCCACAGGGGAAGCCATGACAGCTGCTCCGCTGGTTTAACCAAACATCAGAGGAAACAAGAAACACGAGGCAGACGAACGGCAGGCAGGCAAATCAAACACAACATGCCAACTGCTGCTCAGTGTGCAGCACCTGCAGGCCTCGCCGGCAGCGAGAACATCACACTGACATGTTTTCCCTCTAAACTCTGAGCTGTCTTCCTTCCACCTCAGACTTTCCCTACGTTCAATCCAAAAAAAATAAAATGTTGGTAATGAAAAGTGCCACACTCCCTACAGGAAACAAGATGTTTTAGAGATACTCGAAGCTGAGTGTTTACATGAAATACATTTACTAGATTTAAACACTGTTAGATCAGCCGGTGATTGACAGAAGCAGGGTGTTTCTCTGTTGTAAAATGTCAGAGCGGTAGACGTCAGTTATACACCTCTAATGTGAATTTTAGAGCCAAAGTAAAGAGTCAAGGACAAAGGGAAGACGCAAAAAGATAGAAAGAAAAAAACTGAGGTTAAGATTTTGAAGTGCTTCAACTTGAGCACGAACATCCATGCTCATCCTGAAGCTGCAGGAATTGATTTCATTATGGTACAATAGAGAACGTCTGAGGAAAGTAACAGAACTGGAACTTGTTCTATTGACATTTTTAATGTACCAACAGCAATCTATTGCTTCTTCACTTTGACCTGACAAATGTACTTGCACAATATGGTATGGTTCATTTTTTCATCAAAATATTTATTTTAAATGAACAAACTATTAAAAGCATGATGGTGTAACATTTGTCGGGGTCTGTACCAAACAAACATGTTACATACAAGCATACTGCAGTACTTTTATCATTCCTCAAAAAATTACTTCTTCTGCGATTTGAATACTGCAGTTGGCCATGTTTCTATAATATTTCAATTAATTGTGAAGCACTATTACATTTTGTAAGTCGCTTATGATATATGCGTCTTCAAAATCCCCTTAATGTAAATGTAAATGTTATGGTTAAGAAAAAAGAAAGGACGTAAACTCCATACTCCTGCATGAAAGACAAACACGCTACAAGTCTTTCCACCATCCTGACCTCCACGTAATTTCCACCGTTTTATAAAATCGACACAGTGTGAACATTGTGAGGAACAGAATCACCCAGGATTGGCATTAATTCCTTGGAATAAAGCACTAAAATGTATCCCAGTCCTCCCCTATTGTTTCAAACTCTTTTCAGTATCTCAGTCTCACACACACATACCTCTACAGCTGTTATCAGCATCTAAGGAGACCTGCACTTTCAGTAATGAGGTCCTGAGTGCTGCAACTGCCTTTTATTACACACACATGCACACACACACACAAACACATGAAAACAATGAAAAGATTAATGAATGAGCAAAGACCTCAGTGACACTGGAGCTAAGACGCAGTAAACCCGGTCGTTTCGTGACCGTTGTTGCTCAGAAACTCTCTAAAATAAAAGACAGAGGCAGACAGGTGAATGCGCAGCTTTACAGACAGGTTGACTGACAGGCGGAGAGCTGCAGCCTGATGGCAAAACAACCCACAAAAATCACACTTATTTTGCACCCATGTCATCCTCCTCCCTGAGCAGGAATACGATGCATAAGTCAACAGTACACATGTGACAGCGTAAACATGCTCTGCAAATAACGAGAGCTGCTCTGCAACAGGAGCGGCGAAGTGAGAAATGACAACTAAAAGGGAACAGAAATGTGACATTTGGACAGCTGTCGGATAGTCTTCATTTACATATATATGTATATTTACGTATATAGTCTATATAGATTTTTACCTATATACTATTTCGACCGGTGATTCATCACTGGCTGGTACAATACAGAAAATGTGAAATCTGGGAGATCATTAGGTTCATAGGGAGGTTTAGGGGTGGGGTAGATAAAGCCTAATCTTTTCTCCTGAACATGTACAGCTTTAAAATAAGAAGCTTTCTTTAAAGGTGAGGTCTGGGAAAGGAACAACGGTGCCATTCCTTATTTTACCACCAAAATTTTTATAGTCTTACAATTAAACTGGCACTGACAACTGATGGTGAATGCAGTTATATTTTGCAGATTTGGTGTTTTCCTCTCAAGTTGCCATTTGTCCTCTTACATTGTAAGCGTAAAGATATCCTGTGAAAATCAAAAACATCCCTCCCTATGTAGAGGGAGAATCTTCTCAGAAGACAGAATTACTCACAGCTGTTTTATTTTACAAACTAGTTATATATGAATATCATCCTGTAATGTCTTTTATATGTATAAGTCTCTTTACATCACCTGTGTGATCTTGTTGCTGTTACTGCACAATCAATTAAATAATAAAAAGCTGCAGGGGATTCCACAGTTTCCATTTCAAGTTTTTTTAAAAAGACAATTTTGTGTATGGAGCTATTGCTGTAACGCCCCTGTAGGGAGTCCATGTGGCAGCACTGACCCATATCTGTCCGTTTAAGAGGTTTCTCAGAGGAGGAGTTTCCCTGGGCTTGTCACACTGGATTAGCCTCCTCACTGCAGCCAGGCAGCTAGCCAGTACGACTACACACACTGGCAGTAACTGGTAGCGTCCATGTGGGGCTGGAAACAGCCAAGCTATCCAGAGAGCTGTGTCATTCAATTAGAAAGGCTTCAATACACAGTAGAAATTCACTGTGTCATCCACCTTTCTGCGCATCACCGCGTGGTACTTTGTACGGATGTCAACAGAAAAGATGCAGTTTCTTATTTTGCCATTACACAAGAGAAGACACTTTACTTTTTTAGGTGTCACACAGTCACCCAAAGCTTCTGTGCGCTACTTTTACCACCTTTTGTTTAAAAGTTATTAATAATGTTATTTATAAAACCCCATAAGCTAAGAACTATGTAACTATTAACATTGTTTTGGTTATAGCGTATTGTGACGTCCCTCCCTCTTTGCCACATGGCAAAATGGCAGAAAATGGCTCTTACCTCTAACCTCTTCATTCTCTCTTACTCCCAGGTGTCAGCCAGATGGTGTGGTTAAAGGTTCGGTGTTTTGATTGCACCCATCACACGCTACACTCATCAATATTCTAGATTAGTACTAATTAATTTTTGGTTTAAATAAATTTTCTTTATTTAAAGTGTATTTCACATTCAATTCCCTGTTTTGTGAGAGTAAACATTAAATAATCAGCTTATGTTATTAAATTCAATTTGTTAATCTTTGTGTCGTTGATTAAAGCTCAGAAAAGCTGCCAGTTTCATGACATCTTTGTCAACCGACTGACATACACTTGCCTCAGGGTCTAATTTCATCTAACACGACCGTGTGGAGCAGATCACATGGTCTGTTTGCCGCTTTTAGTTGTTGATGCTAAATAGGAACCATCAGGAGAACGTCACCTCGAAGCGTAAATAATCAGATTTGGGACACTGTCAGCTGCAGGTTTTTAATATCGTGGAATAAGTGGAAATAGCCAGTAATTACAAGCTCCAACAGTTCCCCATTTTTTCTTAAACAATGTTCAGGGAGCTAGAAAGAAAGACCTTCAGTCAGTTAATACTTCCTCACAGCTAAATGTAATAAGAGGATGGGGGATAAAATGCACATAGTCAAGATTCATATTCCAGGCCGTTCGATTTCAAACCCGTGAACTTACTGCTCGCCGTGCTATTGAGCTCGGAGGCTGTTAATTCACCACAGCCAGGCTCATGAATCAACTATGACAAATGATCAAATGAGACCTTATTTTAATCTACACTTAATTCCTTTTCAATTACTATCATCACCAGCACACATTACCTCATTTTCAATTACCATATAATCTCAACACAATAATCACTGGCTAGCCTACATCTCTTTGTCGCGGCGCCGGAGGAATAAAGAACAGAGGAGTCATATTAGAACAGTGGAAGCTATCTTATCTGTCTGATTTCACTTTTCATAACGACTCTTGGAAAATGAGCAGCGATGAAGTCACGAGATGGCTCGTGTTCTTCCGTGCGGTGAGAGAGAAACTGAACAGCACTCCGGTATCCAGCAGGTGACAGAGACATTTCTTGACATAGAGCAGTTGGTCTTTTGCTTCCTTGAGCTCTTGTGACATTGTGAGGAGGTCACTTCTGATTTAAATAAAATACACCAAATTACCAGCAACAGCGTTAACTATGGCTGTTTCATGAATATACAATAATTAGCAATATCAAGTAAAATGTGCCCAAAATGATCTTTATCTACTTAGACTCATTTGTTTGCCAGATTTCATGTTAAAATCATGGTAAGATTCCAGACCATTAGCATAGTATAGAACAAGGCTGGCAATTGTCAACAAATCTCATGCAAGAAAATAAGTCAATTAATTGATCCTATCAGTGCGTGCTGTCTGTGTATCACCTGATATATCCACTGTTGTCCAGAAACTATTCATTCATCAACATGAACACACACACACACTGTAGTTTATTCTGACTCAGTCCCTCATACATCGTCCTGCTGCTCCCAAATACTCACTAGAGCATCACATGTGAAAAACAATCCCCAACAAATGCACTAAAAAACAGAATATCACCGACCAGCCAAGACAAGCTTAAAAAAAAACTACAGTATGCTGAAATGTCACTCGTCAGTTATCTGTTATTCCATCATCTTATTGGTTATCTGTTGGAAATCTACTCTCACAGATAGATTTTCCTCCCTGCCGCCACCGCTCAACTCTTGCTTCCTCTGTGCCCTCCTCCTCCTCCTCTTCTCCATTTTCCCATAGTCAGCCAAACTGAGGCCCCATCCACACTACTGCGTATTCATTTTAAAACGGAGACCTTTTGCACCATTTGCACGGGCAAAAACGGAGGACTTTAGAAATGGTGACGCTCACGCTCGGCTTTCTGATTGGGTCTTATAAGGATATAAGAAATACGATGCTACTGACTTGATATTTTTATTTAAAATATTCTGTATGGTGCAAATTAACACTTATCTGCCTACACTTGTACTGTGAATGATGCCGTTTACTTTGCGACCACTCCCAGTCTGTTTTCCGCCGCCACAACCCAGTGTTACATTCAGTAATTGGTCCATATAAAAAAAAAAAATCTGTTCTTTGTCTTCGTCTGCTTACTTTATTCTTTCGCCAAATCATCTGTAACTACGGAAGAGACCATCTGCTTCATGTTTACACCGGCAAGCGCATGCACAGTGTACCTGAATGGCCACTAGCTGCACGTTTTAATGTAGACTGAGATCAACTCTAAAACACAGCTCAATCGCTGCTGTAGATGGAGATCATATTTGTTTTAAAACTCCGGTTTAAACAAAAAAAAAAAAGGTAGTGTGGATGGAGCATGAAGAGAGCTAAAGCGTCTGTGCGTGTATGTTCCCATTAATGTGCTGTCCTCATCTGCATACAGATGAACAGCAGAGTTCCTGTCTGAGAGATTAACACAAACAGGGTTTAGAGCAGACCAGCTCAATAGCACAGTTTCATCTCTGATTCTGTCTCCTCTCTCTCTGTCTGTCTATCTGTCTTCCTTCTGTATCTTTTATAAAATTTATAACAGAATATATTGAATGCACATGTGCTTTATGCATGCCAGGACAAAAACTCCTCAAACAGTATGCAGTGAAAAGTGTAGAGATAAGTGGCTTAAAAGTTCTTCTTTACTAATTATCTTAAACCTGTAATAACTGACTTTTTTGGCCAGTTGACGGCAGCTGAAACAGGTTGTGAACACTGACATATCAGCACCATTTATGTTGATATGTTGAACTTTTTAGAAAACAACTGGATATTTCCACATCAAACAGTTACAGAGCAACATTATAATTTATTCGGAGGCGTGTTTGATGAATGCAAGTTCGGTATTCTCTCTTTTAGCTCTGTTTTTGGTCTCCACCAGCTCCTGAGGGACGTTTATGATTCTTTAGCTGCTAAATTCCACTGTGTTCATGCATTATTATAAATTTATTGTTTATAGCTGATGTAACATGGTACTACTGCTAACACGCATTACAAGGTTCCTCATGAATGACCCTCCTAGTGTACTTTTGGGTTACATAAATCGTAAGCACAGCATGGCTAAAGCATAACAAGATGGTTTAATCCTGCTGCACTTTGACTGCATTATATGCTGCAGGGGGTTTAGATATTTAAACAAAAGTGTGCAAACAGTAAAAAAGCAGTAAAAGGACTTTTTTTTTTACTTAAGCCATATGTTTTAACATTATTCAGTATCCAAGCTTTCCTAATGTTCCAGTTAATCACGCTCTCTTCATGAAACTCCACACAAACCTAGCTGGAGTTTTCCTTCTCCTGACTGAGTCTGAGAGAGCCACTCCGCACAGACTGACAGTGATGATGACGATTGTGGTGAAGATTATGAGAGGTGCAAAGCAGTAAAGTGCACCCTGGATAAATAATTAACAGCCTCTTTTCTCTATTGTCTATTTTACCAGCGTGGAGAGGAGAGGAGCCACTGCTGGTTTAACTTTTATCAAAGAACAAACGAGCAGGCACGAAGAACAGAAACCGAGGGGGGTCCAGGATCATGATTTTGGGACAAATCCCTACAAATGAGGAGTTTTCCCTCTCAGGGTGAGAGGGCAAGATTGGGAACAGGAGTGGAGCTGCAAGGAAGTTAGAGGAAGATGAAGAGGAGGAGAAGCTAAAATTATGGACAATCAAGCTTTTGAAAATGGCAAAGCAGCTGTGGTGCAGCAGATTGAGAAAACTGCCGGTGGAGAAACAAATGGAAGGTGGTTACAAAGATGAGACATTTCAGCTCTGGTAGATGGAGAAGCTGGAGTCGTGGAGAAGAAAACGAGACTGGACAGCAGAACGCTTAGTCAAATAGAAGAAGAGGGAGAGGAGAAGCAGCGGCAGGCGGAAAGTATGAGTATTAATACAGTGAGGAGGAATCATAGTGTGAATCATTCAGTCTGAAGCTACTACTTTTTCTTCCCACAGTCTTCCTATATTGCAGCAGCATGAGACAAGGAGTTTGGGAGAAAATCAATTCTGCATCACATCAAAATATATTCCTATAATATTTGCTCGCAGCCGTGCGTCCAGTTGCTACGCAGCAGCTTCAGCGACTGATGAGATGTAAACTGGCTGCTGTTCTGCATATTTAAACACTGAAACAAAAGATTTTCCGCGCTCAGTTTGATCTGTTCCGGTTCCAAACCTTTTATGTGTGATCTGCCTTCACAGCCCCGTCAGATGAGCTCAAGTACTCCATCAGTGTCACAAAGTTATGTCACACAAGTTAAGTAATATCAGACATCCTGAAGTTGTTACTGTTTAAAATTGACATTTTTATTTCTTATGGTTTCCACTGGTTGCTGAACATTTATCTTGCTTGTCACTAACTAGTGTTCATGCACGCTCAAATCACAGCGTGTGGTGCTCTTGTGTTATAACTGACCCAGATTAGTGGGAGGCGTATCTGTGCACACAGGTCATGGCAGCTGGAAGTTATTGGTCGTTGTGTACTACAAATCACATCGCAGCAATTTTTAATCCTGTGTGTGTGTTTGTTTTCCTCCTCAACACAAACATACAATATTTTGATCAAATCAGTATTTTTAAATTAAGCAGATTTAATCCTTTCTTTTTCCGGTGTGCACCCTGACGTTTACACAAGTACACATATTCCTGGTTGGAGATCAATCCTCTGGATTATCTACAAACAGAGAGCAGTGTGTTATACTCTGTGTGTGTGTGTGTGAGTGTGTGTATTTGCTGCAACTGGTGTGAATATGTGAAAGCAGAGAATTATGAATCTGCATATATGTGTGTTTGTTTAGAAGACAGTGCATTTGTACAAATCTGTAACTGCGTGTATACAAGTATATCGATTGCTGTTGTGTGTGTGTGTGTGTGTGTGTGTGTGTGTGTGTGTTTTTACAGCAGAACAACCGGATCTGCTCCTATGCCGTTGCTAAGCTAATCAGGTTAGCCACCGGACAGACGGAAGGAAACATCCCTTTCTCTCTGTGCTCATCTCCTCTCTTCCATTCACACCCTTCCTCTTCCATCTCCTCCTTCGTTTTCTCCTGTCCTCCTCCATCACCTCCTTTCCAATCACTTCCTTCCTGCTACTTTTTTTCCTCCAACCATTTTTCCTTAATCCTCTCTGTTTTTGTTCACCCTATTCTTTTCTTCTCTCCTCCCCCATTACGTCCGTTTTCTAATTCTTCCTCTCTGAGATGTCGTCAACACATCATCGCTGAAAACAATTTTCAATTTCAATTTTCACCACTTTAAAATGAATGATTAGACAAAAATTGAAATCCACAGAAAAGTAAGTCCAGCAAATTGTCTATTTTGTTTGTCCATCTCTCCCTCATCCATAACATGACTATTTCAAATGTGTGGTCAAATGTTAATTAGAGTTATTTCCAGCAGTGTTCCAGTGTTGAAAATTGACCTTTTTAGTCCTGTCAAAGAACCCCTTCCAGTGACATTGTGTCAAAGCGTCTGCCGCAAACTTATGAATAATTTTCTTCTGTAACAAGTAATGATCACTCCAGCTTGTTCCACCCACGCCTTCAGCTCTGGAGGGCTGTGGAGCTTCTTGGCAAACACAAATTATAGACTGAGATATGTTTTATCAGAGAAGCCCAAAGCAAATCAGCCAATTTATTATTGAATATGTGGGGAAATACTTAAAAGTACAGTTTAATGATGTAATAGGACACAAAGCTGGTGATTGGCTGATGCCGCTGTGGCTTAGGAGGTGAAGCAACTGAGAGTCCACTGATCACATGGTTGAAGGTTTACTTATTTTGTTGGGCCTGCAACTAATGATAATTTTTCATTATCGATTAATATGTTAATTAATTTCAATTAATATTTGTCTCTATAAAAGAAAATAGT
Organism: Lepomis gibbosus; assembly: GCA_029875015.1. Taxonomy (NCBI): domain Eukaryota; kingdom Metazoa; phylum Chordata; class Actinopteri; order Centrarchiformes; family Centrarchidae; genus Lepomis; species Lepomis gibbosus. The sequence goes on from JAPMOB010108184.1 coordinate 16,100, forward strand.
GAAAAGAACGAAAATGATGTCTTGTTCTGGTCCCAGTCCATTATGTGAAATGGAGAAAAGCAGCAGAAGATGGAACCTGGCAAATTTTTTCTTTTTCTGAGCATTAGTTATCAATTTAACTCGACTTCCCTTTCCCGTGGTCGTGTGCTTCCCCCTCCTGTCACTTCCTGCGGGTGTTGCTGGCTCTGGAGCTGTGGAGTCTGG
>JAPMOB010108256.1:0-14799 GCA_029875015.1 Lepomis gibbosus
TGACATGAGTCCTTTTGGGCTGATCAAAAACCAGACGCGCTGCTGCGTTCTGAACCATTTGTAGGGGTTTCACAGCACAAACATGGAGGTACTGACCCTAAATCCAACCACTTTGCAATCAAACCACCCCAACATGCATTACATGCCACAGCCTTATAAAAAACACTTCCAGACAGCAGATGTGTCAACGGACATTCAACCTTTCTCACAGTTCTGGTGTGTTCAGACTACTGGTGACAAAACAACAGGCTACAAGTCATTTTCAAAGGAAGCTGGGTATTTGATAACCAGTAGCCATTGTGCTTCTGTTTATCACTTAGCCCATGCTTTTCTCCCTCCTTCCCCTGCTAAATACTCGTACTCTACTTGCAGCTTCTCACCAAAGTGTTTGCTCTTGACTGAAGGGATGCGTCGGATGTATCTCTTGATGACAAGGTGGAGGTGTGAAATGATAATGAAGGGTGGTGCCAGGCAGGGCCTTGAGTGGTACTCCACAATCAGGTTGTAACGCTGAAACTTCCAGTAGGTGTCACTGCGCTCCTGCACTTTGGAGAAGGTGTAGCTGCAGATAGTAAATTCACATTGTGATTAAAGAGGGTTTCCATGCTGTACAACATACACAACAATTTCTCTTGTTTGAAATCTGTTCAATCAGCAGAACAGCAGTGAAATTCAAACAAATCATACAAAATGCTTGTGTACCTGAAGATAGCAATGAGTAGGTTGACCAATACTATGTTGGTGAAGAGCAGGTAGATGACAAGGAGGATCACAACCAGCCAGTTGGCGAAGGTGTTCAGACATGGCTCCTCGCCTGCTTCAATTAGTGTGGCATCATTTGTACAGTTTCCTTCCTCCAATTTATCAGCTAAATGGAAGATAAATGAAGAGGCCCGAAACAACATGTGAGTATATATGCTCCACATTTACAAGCAGCTTAAAGAGTACATTGACATTGGTTTACATACAATAGCAACTCTAAAGCAAAACAAAAAAGTCGGCGAACGGCAAACAACAAAAAAGGCTTCGTCTTCCAGCACAAGTACCCTTCAGCGTCCGTATGAAACACCACAGTTTGCTATGTTGCAGCAACACAAAGGTCGACATCCATAAAGTCAGTGACTTAGGTTTAGGCAAAAACAATTGTGTTTGAGCTTCAGGGGGCTGTCAACACCTTTAACAACGCCTTCTGGTCCGTATGAGATGCCCCAGAGCGTGTCATGCAGATGTATCCGGGGCGTCTCACACAGACTACGCTTTTGTCATTTTTTCTGACAAAGCGTCATTGGTGCTGGACGCCCTGAGAGACAACTTGGGGTGAAAACACGAGTCAAAATTGGAAAGCTTTTTGTGTATTTCACATGCTTTGCAGTAATGTTAGTTTATCTGTCCCTTAGGTGAAAGCCAACTCTGTTGGTTTTGTCGGCTCCAAAACAAAGCAGACTCTCCCTGACTCAAGCCTTTCTGATGTTTACGGTGTTTCACCTGACCTGACTTGTTTCGCCTGACAGGCTACACATAAACACATAAAACTTTATTGTTGTTTTTTTCATCCTTAATAGAGTCTGTGTTGGTGTGTTTTGCTGGGAGTTATTATGTGGTGTTAGTGGACTGCATGTTGGTAGCTGCAGTGTTGTCACTGGAGTTGCAGAGAGGCTCGTGAGTGCACATGCAGCTACATCCCGACCCGATACCTTCACATAAGAAGCAGAATAGTGGCTGTTTCAAGCAACAGCAACCGAGAAAACTGCGTGTGCCTCATTTCTGAGTAAGCCCATTGACAAAAAGGAAGTAAAAAAAATGATTTATTAATAAATGGTTTCATTGAAAAATTACATAATTAATTTAAATGTTCAGTGATTAGGTTTTAGTGGCATCTACTGGTGAGGGTTGCGAATTGCAACCAACAGTTTAGTCACCACTTAATATATTTAATAATCTGGCATCTGAGTGAGTAATTAAAAACTATCCACTTTGGCTGCATGCGTAAAAATGTACATAGTATACTTGTTACCTTTATTCCCATTATTGTATATGAATGGAGGCGCATTTTTGACTATGGTTATGGCTATTTAATGCATTTTGAATTGACTTTAACTAATATTCTAATTCAAATATGCAGGACACAAAGGGAACCAAAGGTCCTTGTGCTTGACAGAGGTCGAGACTCACCATCCATTTCATGTATGGGTATTTGTCCAAAAATGTGCATGTATGGTCTGTAGAAAACTCTGCGGAATATCCAGGTAGGGCGGGGATCATACATGTAGAGCAGTGCCTGATTGGCCACTCCATAGGCCACGAGCCACACAGCCAGAAAAAAAAGGAAGAAGAAAACGTCCTTCATCTGAGGGAAGTAAAGAGAGACCAGAGATGGTGTGAGGTAATGTTTAGACCTCTGTCATTTCAATTATATCTACTGTTTCTAGTCCAGAGGCTACATGATCCATTTCAATGACATGTAATCAGAATTGAAATGAAACACATTAAAGTATTTTGGTCACACTGATGTCATTTTCAATATGAGGCACACGCATGCAGAAAAGGAGTTGTGCAGTTTGTGCAGTGGGATGAGCCAAGGGATCCATGACAGATGTGTTTTTGGAGTACTGTATGTGAACAACATATACTGTGACTGTATCACAATAAAAACAGACACTGGTGCAATGTTCATTAGAGAGGCCCTGATTAAGTTTTAATTGGCCCTGATCCAAATCCTTTAATACTGCATATCTGACAATACAGAGTCTGACTGGTTACTTATATTTACCTAGATGTTGGTTAAAGTTTTCACTTTTCAAGTTCTACTTCATTGAAAGGCTGATCCTGGTTCAAAAATATTAAGTTAAGAAGCTTAAATGATTTATGTGCTATGAATCATCTGAGAAAGTGACTCCTGAGTGAGGTGATGCAATCTGCTAGACAGAAGATGCATCACTCTGTTGGATTTGTCTGAACTACAGAACTCACTCACACTGTCTTGCAGAGATCACTTTCCCAAACAACAGGCAAGTTTAATTTTGGTTAAAGTTAGACGCACAGTATGTGATTTCTGCCGCTAGGGACTCTTAAATAAAAACAATACAAAAGAGGAGGTAGTCTGATGATGTCGTGATGTAGCGGGTGATCGTGAGAGCTGTCAGTTACCAGTTAGAAAAATTTGTCAAATTAATAAGAACATTCATGCATTGTTTCATAAAACAATTGTTTTAATTCCATATGTAATATCATATCAGAACAGATTTGTAAATGTCACTGACTGGGGAAAAAAGTCTGGTTTATTCTTCACAAATACCTGAACAAAGAGAAGGAAGTGTGGTTTAGAATTATTCACAGATATTAACATGAATTCTGTGGGTAAAGTAAAGATTTAATACGTGACTTTTCTGCATTAATATGTTAAAAAACAACTGGACCCAAATTTTATAACCCAGAGAAATCCATAATTTTAATCAAGGCAACACTGCATTTCATTTGGTCTCCTGTTAGTGGCGTCATATCTTTGACATGTGTTTACCCATTAATTGTGGTTATCAACCACAATCTGTCAGATATCCTCTTTATCCAGGGTTTAGCCACATTTTTAGGAAATGCTTTCCAGGCCACAGCCATTTTTAGCATAACTAAGAATGAACACTTATAAGAATCCTAACCAGGAGACTGAACTGTCTGCTTTTTAAAAAAATCTTTATTGCAAAAAGAGTTCTAATATGGGACATAGAGAAGTATACAGAACAGTATACAAATATATAAAAAGACACAACTAATTAAAACCTTGTCCGGGGTAGTGTATATTATATAAAAATATTTAAAGAGGACCACGTTGAGACAGTTTTCACAGCCTTTTTGTTAGATTGGATATTGTTGGATGTAGAATTTCGCCATTGGAATTAATACTTTCATTATAAAGTACTTATTTTCTTTTCTTTGACTTTTATAAAAGCATATTCTCCCACACCAATGCAAAGATCAATGATGAAAACAGTTTTTGGCTTGTCCTCACAGAAAGAACAGTTTGTATTGATGTCTCTTTTAAATTTAGCCATGTAGTGATTAACAGGTTCATTAGCAACAGTGATATAATTTCCCACTGCACCATTTGGGATTTGAACTTTCTGTTAAACAACCCTTTGGAATGACTGATGTTTCGGTTTTACATGGCGTTTTCATTCATTTGTGTGTTCCCCATGTTCCGTGAGTTCTGTGTGCACTTACCATTTTGCCAACAATGATGATCTTGGGCCCAAGCTGCTTGTGGACGGCAAAGATATGGATCAGACGTAGGGTGAAGACCATAAAATCTATGGCCATCACAGCTCGGCCAAACTCATATGACCACTGAAACATTCTGGGAAACAAAACACAGCGCAGTTAATCACCAGTCATTTGTCATGCAATATATTCACCTACATTATGAACATACACACCAGATCAGAAAAAAAGGACAAGAAAATATTCATTAGCTTTTAAGTAATGCCCTCTGGCCCTAATGTGGCCTTGGTACCCTCTGGTGCCTCTGCCAACGTAAATCCTTGTGTCAGTGTGAAGAAGAGTCACCTGCAGCACACAGCCAAAGTGAAGAGGCCGATGGCTGTGAGGTCACACTTGTTCCACACGTCCTGGATGTAGTTCTTCATACTCTGGAGCACATAGGTATTGCCCACAAAGAAGGTCTGTCAACCATAGAGAGAGAGAGTTGAGTCAAGACATTGTATGTGGTTATCTGTGCAGAGTCTCCCATTCAGTGAAGTTGCCAATACATGTGTGCATGCTATTGTTGTGTTATAAACCCACCTGCCGAATCTCTTCACATACTAAGGTGAAAACCCAAAAGTAAAGCACAAACTCCAGAGGGGAAGGGCCGTCAGGTGGCGGGGCCTTAAAGTTCACCAGTAGAACGTAGGCAAACAGGAAGAGGAAGAGGAAGTACATCAGCACATTGCCAAGGAATGATGTGACAGGGGCAAACCAGAACTGTCTCCACCGTGACACAATAAATGGTCTCTTCGCTTTGGATGGCAAAGAGTCTGAGGTAAAGAGAAGGAAAAGAATGACAACAGGAATGATTTAAGGATGTCAACAACCAGTCCTACATAATATATTATTATATACACTCAGTGGCCTCTTTTTTACAGTTATGTATCCCTGTGCCCCACTATTTCCAGGTTTGCCTCTCCGTCCACCTTATCCAAACCAGAACCCCTTCATCACTCAGCTCTGACACATGTCACTAACTTCAGGACACATCGTTGTATATTATACCACATGGTAGGATGGTCATCCCTTCCTTTGCACAGACTTGAATACTGGTAAGTTTTAAACTTTGCACAGCAGGTCACATAATTAGCTTCAGTTTCAGTTTGAGTCATACACATTTTAATAAGCTTTTCCACATGACAAACTCTTAGATATCATCAAGAATACCTAAAAAACACATTTTTTGTCATTGATGGGCCAGATCCTGCCACAGTGGTGACATAGTGCAAAACATATCATATTTTAAACATTTAAACATGGATTATTTTGAAGTAATCCAAAAGTAAACTTAAAGTAATCAGGTATTTACTTTTATTTTGTGGTACTTGGATTACTTACTGATTACATTTTTTAACAAGTAACTAGTAATTGTACCAGATTACATCTTTAAAGCAGTCCTCCCAACCCTGTAAGTATATGATCTAATACTGTGTATTGGCTATGAACTGTACTTTACATACTGTTGTTGGTTGTTGTTGTAATGTTATTTGCTAGATCCTGATATTTGACCCTGTCTTGACTAGGTCTCACTTGTAAAAGAGGTTTAAATGTCAATGTCCATCCATCCATCTTCATCCGCTTATCCGGGGTCGGGTCGTGGGAAATGTCAATGTGACTTAGTTAAATAGTTAAATTACGGTTAAGAAGAAGAAGAACAGGGTCCACAGAGGGTCATTCTTAATGATTTTAGTGCCACAGTGTCTAACCCTACAACTAACTAACATCGCCCACAAAATATCTTAATTTAGCAGATTGTCGTGACATTTACTCCCAAGTTGATGAACCTTTTGGATTTTAATAAAACTAAGGCCTTCTTCCAATGCCATCCACAAAATAAACAATACGTTTTACCTCCACTGTTGGTAAAGTTAAGTGAACAATTTTCTTCCAGTTGAACATTGCTGATTCTTAGTTTTGTCATACAGATTAAACAAGGGTTAGCGTAAGGATCCTTCATTATACAAGATTCTAAACCAATAAACTCTAATTTCAATTAAAATGATACGGCAGGCATCGTTTTTTCTTCTTTTTAATAACAACCACATAAAAAACAATAATGTATCCCACTAACTTTTGTGTATTCTTTCATTATGAACACTGACGGAATATTTTCTGCAAGGGGAGAGGTACCTAAAAGAATAGCAAGTACCAATAGCAGAATACTGATCCAAACCCACCTTTCAGGTTTTCTTTTTCAGGGCTGACGTCTTCAACATCTTCTTCACTGCAAACAAAGAATCAGGAATTTTTTAGAACTGAGACGGAAAACCGTCAGACAGCCTAAATCTGATTTATGCTTGTATATTTACTTTTGTGTTGTGTCAGCAATGGAGAAGGCGTTGGCATCATGCCCATCCAGACTGTCAGTGTCTCTGGCATGGTTGACATCCACAGACTTAGCATCCTCTTCTAGTTCCCTGTAAATTAAACAAACACAACATGGCATGTTTGCAGTCAAGCCACTGGAAACAATAGCAGTTAAAATGGCAAAATTTTGACTTTGTACTTGATCCAGTTCCAACAGAGAAACATTCAACTGTGTCCAACAACGTGTCAGAAATCATTGTCATGCCCAGCTCCCACAGCTTGGCCATGAGCTCACTTTATTTGTCCCTATTTTTGGGAGTTTTCTGGAGTCGGCAAAAGAAGAGTTGTAGACACTGTGGAATTTCGCACCCTGGCAGCTGAGAGTGGTTGGAACCAGTCTGCTGTTCAACTGAATACGCCCAGTTCACAGCAAAGTCTCTAAAGTCCCATTGCGGTTGATGGTGATTGTGTGCTAAGTTCTTGTAAATCTACCATATTAATCTCAGCACTCCAGGCACCATTTTTATTACAATGAACATAATATGCACTTGTACCTGAAAGACCAAAAAAAAACTCTGCTAGCTCAACCGAACACACCCCTTTTATGGTGATCCAGGATTATCGAGGAAAGTCTGGGTTGACAAACTCTGGCTGCCTGTAGTGGTGTTAACCAGTTCTATGATGGTAAATAGCTGTTTGTTAGTAGAGTTGATGTAAACTTAATTGGAGTTGGTGCGCGTTCACTTAAAGCAGCGTGTTCGGTTGTGCTGGCAGAGTTGGGAATAGCTCCTGCTCCTTTTTCCAGGGGAAATACATATTGATAGTGTCAGGAGGAGTTTAGACACATTAACGGCTAAATAACACCGTGGCGGCCGACAAAGCCAGGGAGGCTTGTTGGTAATGTATTGAGTAAATTTGTAATTATCTTCACAGGGTTCTTGTTGTAATTCTCTATTTATTATTTCACCTTTTATAGACTCTTATTTTTATGTGTAAATTAATTCAATACTTTATTCACAAGACATTATATAGCAAGAAAAATCATAAAAAATAATACTGATTAAAATAATAATATAAATAATATTACTTTGTAATATGATTAAGAGGCCTGGGGAGTATGGTCTTAATCTGAGAAAAAGTTTTCCAAGATTAAAGTGTTAAATTTATGGAGAAAAAATATTCACAAATCTACAAGTAAAGACTTAAATATACTTTGACATCATAGAAATACATTTAGGAGAGAAAAATATTGTATTTTTTGTCAAAGAACTACATTGCTTCACTTTGCAAGGCTGCAACATTACACACACCTCTGCAGTGTATTATGCATGCAGTGAAAATCATTTGATAGGCTACTTCGCACTTGGATTTAGTAATGAGTATATTCGTGATTTTAGCTTACAATCACCACATTATCAAACGCATTGGGACCTTAGAGACTCAGTTATTTTTTACATAAATCTTGACTTGATGAGTACAGTTTAGAAAATGCTTCCTAAGATTAGAAAGTCAGAATAAATAATAATAATAGGCAACAAAAGACAAATCTCATTCTGATTTTCACCAACAAACCAAAAGAGCACTGAAACCAGAATGAAATCACATCAACACACTCTCTTACTATCAAATTTACACAATAACCACACAAGAATCACACAATATTAACACACCACTGACCTGAATTTAATAAGTTCTGTGTAGATGAGCGGGGACAGGAAGAAGGCGAGAACCAGTTTCCAGACTTCAGTATTCCTCTCCATGTCACCCCACCAGATCTGTGACAGCAGAGACTACAGCAGAGAGCAGCACTGTCACTACAACAGCCCCCAACTAACATTACACTCACTGAATACATTCATTTACACTGTCTGCATCAACATCAATTTTGAAAACCCAACGTTGGTATTTAAAAACTTCAGATTTGTTAAATAAATTAAATGAAGAACCTTTGCAGAATTTAATTTGTAAGGTGAATTTTGGAAGTGAATGCAAAGGTTTGAAATCACATGATAATTTATTTATTTACAGGGGCATTATGTAGTTTTCAGCGGCCACTAGCGGTGTGGTTTTAAGATTGCGACCAGGTGTGTGCTCGTATGTGTGCTTGTTTGAACTCATGAGCGAACATAATCAGTAACACAACTGCTTTCATACAAAAATACCACAATTAACGCGGAAACACCGGCAATCTAGCTGTGGCTTTTTTTCAGACATGTTCAGCCTCTCTTACTTGGAAGCAGATCATACTTTTCACACAGCGCAGCGAGCCGCATATTAGCAAAAAGGCAGAATGACAGTGGCTATAGACAGACAGGGAGACAGCTTCATACAACATGCTGGAAACTCAGGTAAATCCCACCGCAACATTACAGTAATATTTTTATCAGCTTGATGTTGAACTAATCCATGCTTGTTACATGATAACGTTACAGTCACTGCATTTAGCCAACGTGCTACATCGTTTGCCCTCCTGCTGCTTTCCAGTAACTAGCATTACTGTCTGTGTATCTTTTACCGGAGGCTCAGCAATGTAAGCACAGTTTAATAGATTATAACGAATCGGTTAGTGAGCTGGACTAAATACTATAAATGAGATTGTGTCCACACTTTATAACAGTTAGACCGCACAGACTTTACTTTAGTGTTAGTGGATGGCCCTTCCATTGTATTGCTGTTGCTTTTTTATTGCAGTAGCAGTACATTATGTGGGTCATGTTAGTTACAGAGACAGAGAGGTGGACAAGCTGTGTACCTGAGTATGTAAAACGACAACATAGCTATATTGAACGTTACGAAGAAAAAAGGGGCAGGTCTGAGCTAATTAGCGTTAGCTGGCTGCCCTGCCTTTACATCACTGTAGGCTAGTAAACAAGTCGCTCCACATTTGTTTTGTACCATTACGACCTTTCTTGCATGCTAAAGCAATACTTTGACATAATACCAGTGGTACACAGGATAGTAAGATGGGTCGCATTAGTTGGTGAAGTAATGTGGAAAACGATACAACACCGCATAAGGCTAGCAACTGCTCGGCGTTAGCTGGCGAACTAGCGTGACTCTTTCTCATCTCTCTGATGTGACAGTTTTTACCCGACAACATATGAACTTCGTTTGGTCTGACAATATTCACCACGTAAAGCTTTATTGTTGTTTTTATTCTTACGTGGAGTTTGTGTTGGAGTCTATGTTTTATGGTGTTAAGTGAACTGCTTGTCGTTAGCTGCAGTGTTCTCACTGTAGTCGGAGAGAGGCTCGGGAGCGCATCACATTAAAAGCTGAATAGTGGCTGTTCCAAGCAACAGAGAAAACAGGCGTGTGCTTCATTTCTAAGTGAGGCTACAGCCCACTAAGGCAGTGAAAATTTGATTAATTAATAAGTGATTTCATTGAAAAACTCCATATAGCCACTTTAACATGTAACCTTCATTTTGAATTTGTTTATTTTTCAAACTCAGTAAGACAATTATTGTTGCTATATTATACATGTATATGATTAATCAACATTATTACATGCCAGCCAAGAAGCAGGCACCAAATATGAATCTACAGTCCCTCTGTGGTTTGAAGTATGTTTCTAAACGCAGTGCATGTGTTGCCAAATTTGTGAATGTGTTTTTCTTGCAGTGCGTTTCTCTCGGCCTGGCAATTTTACCAGTCTGTTCAATCTAATGTTGGACAACATCTCTACCTGAACACCGTCGTGGCTGAAGAACAGGCGGGCGTCAGCTGCAGTGGCCATCTGCAGACAAGTAGCCCCACCCCAAACTGAAGACTTCTTTATAAGGAGAGTGAAGGAGCGACTCTCGCTGTTCTGGTAACACTCACCCAGTACATCTGAACACACAAACATCACAGAATCCACAGAATGATATTCTTTTTTTCCTCCTTCATAATGGCTAAGGATTGCTTGTCTAGGCTGCTAGCTAACAGGGTTTGAGCCATTTTATGTATTACAAACAATAAAGACATGACAGGAAATGAGTATGACAGAGATACAGAAGGTCTTGCAAGACAACAACAAGCAGCTTGCTGTCTGACTCACCGTGTGCCAGGTCCTCAAACTTCTGTGCTTGTTCCTTCATGGCCAGCTTGCTCTCAGTCTCACTCTCAAGCTTAGAAAGCTCCCTCAGCATCTTGCAACCCCCCAGAGCGCTCAGCACAGACTCCCCTGTCTGACAAGGAAACACAGGGTGCCAAAAAACACCAGTTCAATGAAACCAAATGTGATGGCAATTTTGAGAAATGGCAGGTTTGGGATCCCAGTGCTGTGGTGTGCATTACTGGTCAGTCTGTTTCTCACAACACTTCATGTCACCTCTCTTGTCATCACCTTAAACCGGTCAGGTTTAAACTATGTACTATAAGAGACAATGTCATCTGAACACAGCCAATACCCAACACCTATATAAAATATTTATAATTGTGTAAAATGTCCTCAGAGAGTATTACATGCAAGTCTCACCATCTCCCAGAAGTAAACAGCCATTTCACTGTAGTTCTGCAGGACGGCCCAGATGAAGAGCGCAACCCAGGGCGAGGCACAGCTCTGCTCCCGGTAGGAACAGTCCCCCAACAGCATCTTATTAACGTGCTGAAGGTAAGACAAGACACAAGACTTGCCAGTGAGGGAGTCAGATCTGAACAAAGTTTCTTACTGCTAATAACAGTCTATTAATACACTATTTATTTTAAATTGTGCCTGCAGCTTTGATGTTGTCAGTGATTCTGTATGGTGGCCCTGAAGTGAAAAACACATTTTCATAAAGTTGTTTCTGTGTATCTCTTTTGGACAGCATCATAAAAAAAACTTATACAAGCAGGACTTCATGTCAGAATCAGAATCAGCAATACTTTATTGATCCCAGAGGAGATAAACTTTTGAATGTAAAAATAAGAGTTCTCCATTGATTTAGCATTCCACTACTTGTTGGACTCAGTGCTTTTTAATTGCATGCATTCTTTTTCCTTGTCAAAACGCTACATTTGCGTCAACGGCTGCGTCTGAGATTTGGGTGTGTAAAGCTAGTGGCCGCTTATAGCCTGGAGCCTCTGGCCTCATGCAGAGATGAGGAGAGGACTCAAAATAAGCTTACTTCTTTCTCCAAGTCCATACTATGAGATTTTCTTTATTTTCAAACTACCAATGCCACAAAAGGCGTACACAACTTTTTTCACATATGCAATAGATTTTGTGTAGAATTGCGGTGGATCCCCACTCACTGACCTTGAGAGCCCTCCTGGTGCTGATGTTGTAGTCAAGGCCCAGAGGTACATAGTAGAAAGGCTGACAGACATCACCCAACAGGTCCCACAGCAGGCGGGATACCTGCAGCATTAACAGACATATCCCGTATATGTTTCCATGATCAGAAATGGAGGATTGAGGGAAATAAATTGAAAGTTAAACAGGTGCAAATCATGACTTCGTTGCTACATTCAGTGACTTCTCAAAGTTCTCTAGCAACTTTGTTTCTCAAAGGTCTCCAAAGCCACTCTCCGAAACCCATGATCATGTGCAGTGAGTGCACAGGAAGCGTGCACGCAGGTAGGTGAGCCAATCATTTTATTCAGACTCGAATGAAACGATTGGCCGTGCTTATTACAGTCCTGCAACAGCCACAGATAGCATATATTTGTTGCAGTGATTTATTGATTGCTGTCGGGATGTAAAAAGAATTTCAGCAAAAATAATTGAAATGTTTCTGAAATAAAATGCCTGCCCCAGATTTAACTATTTCTACTACTAATCCTATTGTAGCCTACAATATAACATGTAATTTTAAAAAAGTAAAAGAGCAAAAAACTGCATAAAAGCTAATTACCGTTAGCAGCTGCATCATCACCATCATCTCACAGTAAAGACCAGTCAACATGCCATCAACAGAATCATTCACCCACCCACTGCACACCACTGACACTATATTTAAACCTTCTATTAATCCATGTTAAAGGTCCCTTTTTGTAACCGCTTTCCCCATCCTCCCCTCCTTTTCCTCACATGATACAGGTTGAGCTCCATTGCTGGGGTGTGTCCATTTGGTCCACTGAAGGGACTCTTCAAAGGTATCCCCTCCTCTGTCCTAGCTCCATCCAGGGATCCAGCCAGGCCCTGCCTGTCGCTCAGATGCTTCTGGAGTAGATCATAGGCCACTGAGCTGTCTGACAGCGAGCGGTACAAGCTTTCCAAGCGGCCATATGTCAGGTAGTCCAGGATATTCAGACCGTTCTCACAGAAGAGGCGCACGAACTGCGGCTTGTTGTTGATCAGTGCATCTGTCATGGAGTCTTCGAGGTCCTCATACTGAAAACATAATCACTTCATCAGCATTATGTGATTGAAGCAAACAGGAACACATTTCTTCCCACTTTCTGTAGCATAGCCCTTGGTTTCTACACTTTACCGCACTGCCAAAGCATGATGTTTGCTGACCTCGACTAAGTTGTGCCACTGATGTGTGTGGTTATGTAAGTGACCAGAAAGAAAGGCAAATTCACTATAACATAAAACTATTCATCTGAAATTTACAGAGCACATACATGAACCCTTTTATTTTAATTATCCATGAACTACCACTACAAACAGAACAAGCTTTTTAGTATTATATAAATAATTACAGTTCTTTACCGGTAAGGCTCAAATAGCAGCAAAGCTTAATCACATTTGTCATTCACCTTCCAATGTATGCCTCCATTGAAAAGCTCAGTTTTGGCGATGTCCACCCGGTCCCAAGCCACGGCCAGTTTCAGCTCTTCAGTGTACTCACTGGCATCACTGGCCACATATTTACTAGCTTAAAACACACACAAATAACACATCACACGGGGAAGAGGTCGTCATTATTAATTATTATAATAATAATAATAAAATAGAACATTGCAATACATAAATCATTTCACAGAAGACTGTGAAGATTATGGAAGTGTTGAATCATAGGACAAAAAAAGGAAAATAGTGGGGGGAACAATATTGTCGCATCTACTCATGCTTTAGGAGAAATAAACTGATGATTATAACCAAAAACATGTTAAGTTTCAAATCAATAATCCCATTCCACCCTATAAAATGCTCTGCATCCAGGAGCTAAACCTCTCTGGACCATCCAGGGATGCGGGACAGTAGATCACATTTAAAAGGCAAGAAATATTGGAAAAGGAAGGGTGACCAAAAATGTAGAAGAAATTATATCAGGGGGGGCTAGTTTTATTGAAAATATTATAGTCACAGTTGAATAGTGAGATTGGACAGGATGAGATACAGTACATTCTGATTCCTTGCCTGGCTTTGGCAAAAGTGTAAAGGATCGGTCTTATGAAATCCATTTGGATAATCATCTGAACCTGGGTCCTGGTATTCCTAATTTGTGAAATATGTTTGGAGGTGGTTTTGCACATTTATGCATAAAGGTGGCATGGTGGTGCAGTGGTTAGCAGCACCTCACAGCACGGAGGTTCTGGGTTGTTCTCCCCATGACGTGCAGGTTAGATTATTTGGCCAGTCTAGGAGATACTAAGAAACTATGTCTCTTATAAACTGATGTCATGTGCTTTGTTGTTCCTGAGCCACAGCAGCCCATTTGTTTATATTTTAAGAGGTTTTAATTCGTTTTACATTTCTAAAGTCTGTTGTCTGTCAGCCCCTTTGTGAAGCACTTTGGGTGTCAAAAGGTGCAATTAAATCAATGTATCTACTTACCTTTAACAAGAGCTTTGAGGAGAACTGTATCAAAATCATCAGAGCCCTCCTGTTCTCCGTTGAAAACAGTGACCAGCTCTCTGTTCTTATAAATGCTCAAAGCCTAGACGCACAAAGGTAGTGAAAGGGAATGATCAAAAGAAAATTTCATTTTAATACATCATAGTCAGATTTCATTATTATAATTTTTATTGTTAATTTCTCCCAAAAACAATATTAGGTTTATTATAATATTTTCAAAAAGTCTTCTGGTTGAATCATCAAATAACAAACACTAAAAATCAGCTTGGCTGAAAAATGTTAATGGTGAAAGACACCAGGAATTAAAGGTTCAGTGTGTAGGATTTAGTGGCACCTAGTGGCGAAGGTTATGAATTGCAACACCCTATCCCTTCTACCACTGCCCCCTAACCTTTCAAAAAGGGTAGGACAGCTACAGTGTCTGACACAGCACAAAAGGTTTCTCTTCTGAGACAGCAGAGAGTGGCCAGTCAAGAAATGAGGTTTCTTTAGGTAGATTTATTAAGAAATGATATTTACTG
>JAPMOB010108282.1:0-11772 GCA_029875015.1 Lepomis gibbosus
GGTCAGCATCGGTCGGGCACCCCTCCTCCTCCTTTAGCTCACGCCAGCGAGCGAAAGCTGGACCAATATTGATCCTCGTCCAGCCTTTTATTTTGTCGTTCTCCTTTTTTCGCTTTCTAGTCTCCTCTGACAAAACTTTTGCCTTCTTCATTTTACTTGCTGCTTCGGCCATGACAACATCATAGAGACGGGCTCTGATGTCAGAATTTGAGGAAGTGGGGGTTGGTGGAGGAAGTGAGGTATGCCATAAAGCGAATTTTGTAGTTCTTTTTGAGCTTGGGTTACTACCCAAACCCCGAAGTTACGTAGTGCCAGTAAAAGCGATACAGACAACGACAGGCTATGGCAGACGTGTCATTCAACCTATTGTTAGTCGATGTACCATCTCAAGGGTCTTGGAAATATATTATGAAGGTTGAAAAAACAACATAGTATTGCTTTAATATCGAATAGTTGCAGATGTAAGGGCAGAAAATTGTGATTCGATACTTGTTTATGTATATTTACATAGCAGCAGAAGTTATGTAGTGTAGATTAAATGTATCTGAGCAGTGGTGTTGCAGAGTGTCTCACAAATGATCTTGAGACACCGGCTGCAGAGAGCACACAGACCCAACAACGGATCAGTTCAAATTTGGCCTTGACATCAACTTAATCTTGGAATTAAGGAAAAGAAAAAAGCGAATATTTTGTACACTGCTACTCAGAAAAACAGCAAGTCTGTGTGTTTTGCCAACTTGGACGTCAGAATTAATGGTCTCTTGTTTTGAAATAATCATTCTCATTCACACACTATACTTTTCACTCGCATATCTGAACAAAATGCTCACACTGCAGGCTATTTCAATGGAGGGCAGCGCTGCTGCTCTAAAAGTAGAGTAATGAAAGGATCTGCATTTGATCAGTTAGTTGATACCAATCCTTTAAAAACGGTCCAGACACTGATCCTTAGGAATAATTGAAACAGCTAAAATAAATATGGATTTATCATTGTTGGAAAATGTTCTCTTGGGGCATGAGCCCAGGTCTTATTTTAGATAGTATTCTATTTGTTACACCACCCCGCTATAGCTGTGTCATCACACCAACTCTTGCCTTGTTTTACAGTTATTTATCAGTAGCTCCCGTCCCATGCCCACTTCCAGCCATACCCTCATCTGTAGCCCAACTTAAATCCACAGCAGCCCAGAGTGGAATCAATGCAGCATTAGACTGATGGCATGCTGTGGCTGAGCTTGGGTCATTTTATGGTGTGGACATGGAAATAGAGGATCAATCAGAGCCATGATATCTTATTACTAACGTTAATTCACCCAGAGCAGTATGGATCCATGCATTAGCCTGGCTGAACCGTGATTTAGAGCAAAGTGGAGCTGAGTGTGGAATGTGTCTGTGTGTTTGTGTGTGTGTATGTGTTTGCTCTAGTGTATCTGTGATTTGTCTGTATTTTTTTTGTTTGTTCATGTGTTCAATTCATTCTCATATTCATTTTCCACAAGTAGTATTACACATACAAAACAAATACCAGGAAGATTCCTCACTGCAGTAGAATGGAAAAGGATAACATGTCCTATGGATCCTTTTTCAACTCTTAACAGTCGTGACAAACCTCTGCCAGTTTCACAGTTTCACTTGTGAAACGAAGCTCAAGTCTGCTGGAGCTGGTCATCATTCTCATGTTGTTGCTGGTGCCACCCTGGGAATATTTCCTGCTGTACAATATTTCTGAGGAGTGGGGCGCACCAGAGAGGGGTCGCCCCAGAAGCATGTTTTATTCATCCAGCCTGTCACTCGGGGTGGCTTGTTTTGGTTTTTGTTGAATGTTTCTTCTGAAGCCCAGCATGTGTGTGTGGATGTGTTTAGTGGCTATTTTGGTGTGACTGTTTGCAGTTCTTCCTCCTTTTCTCTCTCTGTTTCTCTCTGCATTGATACTTATGTGTGTGTTTGTGTGTGTGTGTGAATAAGTCTGTGCATGTGTTTGTGTGGGTGTTTCATCCCCGGAGAGATGAAAAGCCTAGGACCATATGTTATGCAGCAGTAGGCCACAACAGACAGCACTGTTGCAAAGTTCAACAATAAGGATTGCCCAATGGCCAAAGGCCAGTTGGAGGTTCATTTGGGCTAGCTGCCTGGTTAGTTAGTCGCCAAATTGACCCAGTGCCTGGAAAAAAGTTTTTGCCTTGCTGCTCCTCACCAGCTTTAAGCCTGTATCTTTGTCTTTTTACTACAATCTGATCTGCTCTTGGCCAACTCAGACCTGTGTTATGACCAATTCAGAGATTTTCTTGATGAATAGAACAATGACACTGCATGATGTATGATTGCATTATGATTGCATACGATCCTTAATGTACAGTATATTTTAAGCACATTTCATAATATTTTGCTATAACACTTTGTAACTGTATAGTAAAATCCTGTTAAGGAATTTTCAGGACCACTGTAATCAGCTGAGTTGCCAGCTTACCGTGCACTTTCACTGGCAACAACTTTGTCATTTTCTGTTACCAAGTGATGTATGTCTTGTGAGGCCTTCTGTTGTTTTGTGGCATGAACTTGTATGTGTTATTCCCTCCTGGTGATGCTCTTGTTTGTTGAAAAGAAGTAGCCGGTACTAGGTCTCTGCAGGCCAGCAGTGAAAGTTAGCAGTGACGAGCATCATTGTGCATGGCAAATTGATCATTCCCACTTCAATCAGGAAAAACACATTTTCATCGGATAAAACCATTTACCCTTTAGTCAGCCATTGCTGTAGCTCTTTGACACCCAGTGCTTACTTGAAATAAAATACTCTTGGCTGCTTTTCTTCAGAAGCAACAGTATCCCTGAGTTGAATGGTTAAATGGAAGCCATCCTTATTAAGTTATTTTGAGGAGAATATGTACAGCTTAAATGTTAATACCAATTATTTCATTTCATTTATTATACAGGAAAAGTTTAAGAGCAACAATTTAGTTACAATAAATTGGCCTGACTCAGTTTAAAGCAGGTTCCTGTTCTGCAGCAACATAGAACAATGAACACAATTTCAGTGCATTAATACAGGACATTATTATTGACTAGACAAATACAAACAAGAGAAACATTAAATACGGCTGGTGGCACTTAGTCTGAATGTTGATAAAACAGGTAGCTGACAACCCTTCAGAGTATCCTATTACTGCATTGGTGAATCAGATGAAGTAGGAGAAACTCATCAACATGACAGATTTCACCTCTGTTTTTCTTGTACTTTAATGCCTCACATAGTCAATTTAGCACAGTCTACATTTCTACGACAATAATTACAACAATATGGCCCTGAGCGAGGAGTTATTCTTCTTAACACAGATACTGTTGTCATTCACTGACTTACTTAGATGCTATTCCAAGTTTTCTCTGTTCATCTGCTGTTATTGAACTTCATTTTACTTTCTGCTGCATGTTAAACAATAAGTCTTCCAGGAATGTATTATGCCCTCTGAGAAACTGGAAGGCATTTAATGTGAAACGGTTTGAGGAAGTGTTGAGTTTGGATTAACCACAGCATTACGAGCAGCAACAGCAAGTTAACAAGATCTTTTCAAGATCTGAAAATGACTAAAATAGGATCAAATATATCTATAAAACAGGTGAATCTCCAAATACAATGTATCAAGGTCCATTGGAATTTGCAATTTATAATTATTTTATTTATTTATTGTAGCCTCTTGTTGACACCAGTAAAGCTGATTAAAACAAGACCTAAAGTGTGCCTTAATATCACACCAGGCTACTATGTTAAAAGTATGTTAAAAAGGATCCTGGGTTCTTAGCTGTTAATGGCGAGCTGGCTAAATATTCTCTATTTCCTAATAGAAACTAATAGAAATTAAAAGTTTTAATGGAAAACCTAACCAAAACACCAAAGTGTGAAGTTCAAAATTTAAACCTTACAATGAGCCTTAATAAAGACAAATAGCCTATAGATGCTGGTAATCTTCAAAATAACACTTTCCCTGTTTTATTTCTCTCAGGATGGATAAAAAAATCAACCCTGTGTTGTGAGTATGTACTGAATGAAAATAAATGTAACCTGCTCAGGTATAATAACAAAGGAACCTGTTGGAATCTTTATGTATGTAAGTTATCTCATATATCAACTTATATACATAAAGATTCCAACAGCACCAATTTAATAACAAAGTCCCGAGTACAGAGATGTGGACTATCACAGTTCAAATTCAAAGAAATGTTCAGATTATTACCAAGCGCTTAGATTTGTAAACATTGGGGCCCATATGGTGGCGCATGTATGAAAGAGAAATCTTTAAACTCCTTGGTAATTAGAGTTCAATGTTCAGAAAAAGTCTCCTCTTACTCAAGCAGCTCTGTCACTTCGACAGTTCAAAAGAATCCGAAGGCTGGTAAATGATGCAGTAGACTGGCAAGGTGCAGTAGGTACATGTCCGTGCGATGATGTTGTCTAAGCTGGCAATACCCTCAAGTGATCCCTAATTAGCTCAGTTTACATCGATCCAAAAAAAAACTGAAATCACATTAACTAAGTAATCATGACACTGAAATTCACAAAAAAGCAAAGCATCATGGTAGGTGAAATTTTTCCCATTACGTTCCTACATTTAAAGAAACAGTCTTTTCATTTAACCATATTTAGTAGGCCCCTACATCGTGCATTAGTTAAATTAATGACATAGTGGTAATTTTAATGTTTGCTTACTGGCCTGTTGGCCCAACAGTGCAAACAGAAGAAAAACTTTAATCTTGAACAATGAACTATACTGTTGTACTGGAGCCCTAGTTGCTTTAATGGCAGCATGAGATATCAGACCCAAACTGCCCAGGCCAGTGTCACGAAATGGGTTTGGAAATCAAGCTCACAATTTAAAACTGGGATTTATTTTGAATGCATCAATTACACCATGTGTTCATAGATTCTTCTAGGGTAATACCGATGATAGGGTAGAGAGCCACTAATCCTGAAACTTTCCACTCACATTGAAGCTCAAATTACAACCCAGTTTCTCCACAGTGGTTGCAAACACTAAAAAAGCCCCACAAACTTACCATTTCATTCTCACAAATACTTTTAGATTTCTATTTAATGTACCTCCCATGCACTGCCTTGAGCCAAAACTGCCATAATCAATAAAAGAGAAAAATACTCATTTCAGTCCAATAGAATTTACATAATCAAAACCAGTGATTCTGAAGTGGTACTAAAAAACTCAAGTGTGCACGGAGGAGACTAAAGCACATACCAACAGTGTACAAACATTTTCTTGCTAATCTGCATGTGGCTTAATGCAACATACTCAAGCACACAGACAACTACAATAAAACAAACTCGACGCCACAGTGGGATTAGCGGGTCTCAGTAAATATTCTGTGGTGAAAGACTAATCTCTGAAATCATGGCTGGAAAATTGGTTTTAAAGAGAGCATCAAAAAAGAATAACCGCCTACAAAATCCAATGCCCCGCAGTCTTTAGTAAAATATCATTGTGTGTGATCAAACTAAAACTGGTAAATCTATTACATAATTGTATTTTTAAAGAATTGTAACAAATGGTAGTTTTAAATTTAAGTATGCCTGTTATTGGTGAGCACAGATGTTTGGTTGCTTGTACACATTTTTAGGGAAGTGGGTCTGCTGACACTTGCAGATTTAGCAAAAATCCACCCTGTTTATGTACAACCACAGTGTTGTGGCTTGCTCCTGTGAATGTAACCATATACTCTCACATGCTAACTTCACCCCAAATGTATCATACATCCAAATGCGCATGCAAACGGTAGCAGCTGCTTGACGATCTACATCCATTTGCTCCCTGATACGAATGCTCTGACATTGGTCAAAGTCCACAATAAGACAGAAATGTGAAATTAAACGATTTGTTTCAAACCCATGAAACCCTTAAAAGTTTTCAATGCCAGCAGGCAGGAATATGACTGAAATATACGCAAGCACCTGTACACCACCCACTCACACAGACTTCTCTGTATCCTCTTGTGTAATAAGAGAGTGCAATCGATACTGTCACACTGAAAAATCAGAGCAAAGAAAGAGACCAAAGTGAAATTGACAGACAGGTGGGGGAGTAACAGGTTTAAAGTTAATTTGTGCTCCCTCTCTCCGTCTTTCTCATATTGTCTCTGGGAGACTCTCCTCCCCTTCATCTGGCCCCCCTCTTTCTATTTTTTTTTCTCTTTCTCTCTCCATCTACACACACACCTTCCCTGTAGAGGTCATTTTAAAGACAAGGTTTGGGCCAATCAAACTGAAGTTGTATAGCCCTAGTTGTGGCTGCCTGATTGAGAGTGACATTGACACGATTACGACAGACAAACTAGATTAAGAACGACGTGGCACTCCCTCCCTTTCTCTGTCTACCCTCTGTTCCTCTCCGTCTACCCCGTTCTCCTTCCTTCATTCCTCTTTGCTCTTGTAGTCTTTGAGTGCGCTGTTGTGTTTCACACAGACTTTGTCCTCTAACGGCACTCTACAACTTGTCTTTGCTCATTTTCATGAATCTTCCCAACAAAAAGTTGCATATGCTATCAGCCAATCAGGATGAGCCCACATAATAAAAGGGCAGTGCCACGACTACATGTCATATACCTTTCTTGTGAAACAGTAGGCTTGGATTGTTCATAACCACAGATTACTTTGTTGAAAGATGGTGCAAGCTTCTGCAGTTCTTGCCCTGACATGACTGTCACAGTTGACCCACTCTCGCAGTGCTTTTGGTAATAAATGCGGCACTAACAGAATCCAGGGCCAGTCGGAGAGTGCTTGTAAGCAGCAGTGGGTATTTTACCAGCCAACAATCTCCTCAGATCTCCTCACCTCCTATTTCTTCTCTGACTCCCAGCCTGGCAGAGGTGAGTCGCTCTGGAAAAGGCTGACACAGAATATGACTACCTCTTAGTTGCCCTAGCTTTGCCATACTGGCAGTGGTACCTCTCCTTCACACCCTCTCTCTAAAAATGTAATGAGTGTGAAAATATTTCAGAATCAAACATTTTTTCCTCTCACATTCTTGTTGTCCCCTTCTCCACAGCCCTAGCAGTCAGATGGAGGAAGAGTGGAGCTACCACCTGTTGGTGCCTCACTATAGGGTGGGAGCCTTGGCTAAGACAAGCAGAAACTGTTGTAATGCTTTCCCGTTCCACTGACCTTACAAACTGGTGTGTTGGATGTATTGTGGTTGATAACGGCATTCTGGCTCATTCTCCTCTTGACTGGTGAGCAGGAGCCAAGTGGGAACCTGAAAATTGAAGCCAGTGCGCAAGTGCCTAAAACCTGCATTCTTACTAATGGCCATTAGACGGGGGGGACTCCTCTGCTTGCAAAAAGAAATCCAATTGTATAGAAGTCTATGACAAAATGTCCCTACTTCTCACTTGATTTATTTAGCCTGTAATCACTTCCTAATGAATTTATAATCTCATTCACTAGTTTCAAGTCTTCTTTGATACAGCATGATTCTCATTTTCTAAATTATGGTCCCATTCAGAGTAAAAATAGACGATAAAGCAGGGCATGTTTTAGGGCATGGCAACCTTGGGACTGACAAGTCGCTACCATTGTTATTTGTTAGGCATAGCAAAATGCCAAACTCAAGGCTTCCAAACAGTAGTCCACAAACCAATGGGTGATGTCACTGTGGCTACATCCACTTCTTTTATACAGTCTATGGCAGGAGCTGACTCCCAGGTTGGTGGGCATAGGCAGTAATCTGTTTTTGTCCCCAGACTGTCAGACCAGGCCTGATGTTCTGGATTAGAGATAATGTGGCTACCACACAAAAGGGCTGAGTAAATCATTGGGTTGTGCTATTGGTGAATGAATCGCTAAGTCCATCAACATAAAGTTTATTGTCAATTTATTTGGCCAATAAAAACCTTTTAGTCATTTTTCACTAACAAATTGCTGGTTTCAGTTTCCCTGAATTTGAGCAACTGCTGCGTCTCCTTTCCTTTTGTTACGTGTGAATAAACTGATTTTTTGGGATTTTGGACTGTTAAATGGGTGGATGAAAGGAACAATGTAACATTAGGCAGCGGGGAATTATAATGGCTATTTTCTGAAAAGACTGTATCACTTTTTGTCTTTTTACAGTTTGTGTTTAGTTTAATTATTTATCTTCTTCAGGTCTGTCTTGCTTTCCATGTTGTTTATATGTAATCATATATTTATATATAATCATACATTGCTTAAATATGTTTATTTTAGTGTTACATGTATTTATGATATTGTCAACTATGAAATTAATTGGCAACTATTCAGATAGACAATTAATTACATTTTTTAAAATAGTTTTCTGGAATTTTTATAGACCAAAATAAGAAAAAAATTAGAAAAAAATGAGAAAATAATCGATAGATTAGTCGACAATAATTGTTTGTTGCAGCTCTAATGCAATCATGTGTTTAATGCATATGATTCTTTTTGTCAAAACCCAAACTGTGTTCGTCTGAGCCTGTTCTACTATGTGTGTATATATGTGTATGAGTGTGAATTCTGCCATGAGCGGCGAAAGACAATTGCTTGGTTTGATCTAATAAGTGTTCATCTCATTTCTGAGCTTTCTCCTCACCTCCTCTTCCAAACTTTGTTAGTATCGGTGGCCATATTAGCTTAATGAAGTCCCGGGGAAGTCACTTTCCCTTTGGATGTATCTCCACTCCACACCTCCACTCTCTCAGCGTTCTACATCCTGCACAATTCTGCTTCCCTGGATGGAGGAAGTTAGGAGGCAGATAGTCTCCTTTGGGCTTCTTAAAACATCAACCTATATAAGTTCTCATATACAGTACATTAGAACAACTCAATATAAGCCATATTGTGTGTAGTTGAATGTAACACAGGTCCTTTGAGTGACATTGATCCCTTGGTGATTGACCTCTGATCTCTGACTCTTCTAGCTGGCCCTCAGGGACCAAACCAATATGCGCCATCAACCTCTCCCAATCTAATCACTGTTGCACATAATACCACTGAGTGCTATTAACTTACCATCAGGTTATGGACTAGCTTGTGACAACACACACACACACACACACACACACACACACACACACACACACACGCACACACAGACACTGTATTATACTGACATATCACAGTGAGATAAACACTCTATTAAGGCTGCAGTTAAGTAGATATTTCTTTTGTTTTATAGTGGAAACAAATGTAGAGGGCGAGAGATAAGTGATGACACCATAGTAATTATACAGGTACACTCTACTTGGGGGTAAGTCCCTTGATCATACATCAGATCATCTTTCAGCAGGACATAACCCCAAAAAAGCTTTCATTGATTTGTCATAAGATAAGAGCAAGAGAATGCAAGTTTTGGCGTCGCCGTTATAATTTCTTCCAGCCCTGTGTTGATCCTAAACACCCAATGTGTGCTTTTATAGCCTAATTCTGAGTCTGTAATCTCTCAGGGTTTTGAAGTGTCTCCATTAGTGGTTGCACCAATGGAGTGGTTTTAGTTTGCCTTGAGGGACGGGCCCAAAGGAACACATTTTGATCTCCTCAGTGATCCATCTGCAACTGGTCAATACAGAATGATTGACCATGTACTGTATATATATGCTGCTGTGTGGCGTGCTTCCCACCATGTTATAAGGTACAATGAGGGTTCATATTTTTACTTTGGAGAGCATTGCATGCTTGTTTGTGTGTGTGTGTATGTGCTGAGGTCTCTTTCATCCCAGCTTATCCCTGGGGACAAGAGTCATAGTGGGCATGCACCCTACTCCAGACCTTCTTTGATAATCTTCCCTAATTGGTCTGAGTTGGAGTCTCACGAGAAAGCTAATTAAAACAAGGTGTTGAAGGGGAAAATAACAAAATTATTGTGGTTGTGTGCGCGCCTCTAGTTATGTGTGTGCGTGCCCGTGCAAATATCTGTGTATATTCATGTGAGACCATGTTTCAGTGAAGTCGTGTTTGTTTACCAAAACATGACTTGCGGTTCGCTCGCTCGCTCACTCGTGAGTGATCATGCGTTTCGAAGCAAAAGTACATTTTAAACGCACTACATGTCAGGAAGTTTTCATTTTACTACTTTTATTTCAATATGTGGAATACATACATGTGAATGTACGTATGCGTGTGGGTGAGTGAATGAGACAAGCAGATTTACAGCAGCTCATTTATTGAAATCTGCCTTTTATGGAGTTGCGTTTTCTGTTTACCCAGTCAAACGTGAGGTAAATCTTCAGTGTTTTAGCTCTCAACCCTTCCCCTTCTCCATCTCACCTCATTTTCTGTTTGTTCTTATTTTGCTCTCCAACAACATGACTTTTATTTCGTTTGATGGGGTTGTTTTTATTTAAATTGGTAATAGCCTTATTCATGTTTGACATTTTTGTGCCCCACTTTTATTTTATTTTCTTAATATTTGTTACTTGATTTTGCAGATGCTCTGTGCTGTTGATTCAGCTTTGCAAAAGAGTCAAAGATTCAGAGAGGTAAAGAAAGGTGGGAAGGAGTCAGAGCATCAGAGAGACATATTGAGAGAAGAGAGTCAGAGCATCCGAGTGAGGCACGTTGGCGCTGCACCTTTTTGTCATGACAGCCTTCAATTTGTTCTCTTCTTCTACTTCTTTCCCTCCCTCATTTCCTTTTTCTATCACTGGCCATCTCCATTTACTTATTGAGCTGTTCTGCCATTGATCTGTCCATCGACTGGCCCTCTGATCCATCCTCCATCTGTCTACCACTGACAGACTTTTAATTGATGAGAGAGCAGGTCAAATTAAGCAATTAGGCCAAGTGGCGGAAAAAGAGACAGAGCGGCATGTCTTTTCAGGTAGGCAGGGGGCGAAGGAGAAGGAGGGGGGTAAAGAGTGGGGAAAAATAGGGAGAGTAAGCGGGAGGGAGTGAGGATGTTGTGAAGGATAATGAATGCGGGAGGCATAGGCAGATGCGGAATGTTTACGCTTTTTCATTTTGGAATTTGAATGAATTTTTCATAGCTATTCATAAAAAATCCATCAATATTTCACCTGGGGAGAGTGAAGGAGAAAGAGAGGGAGAGGGAGAGAAAAAAGACCCTTACAGAATGAGTTGTCATGAAAGTCCATTGAAGCAAACAGAGTCGCTGGAGAAGAAGAGAAAAGAGGGAAGGAGGAGGGATGGAGGGATGTTTATGCCGGGGACACAAACACCTAGATAGAGGAAGCGGTGCAGGGGGAGGAGGGAGAGTGAGAGGGAGGGATGATGGGGTGGGGGGGGTGTACAACATAAATGTCTGGGTGAGAATGAGAATGACGGCTGGCGTGGTATCTGTCGGAAGGTGTGTGTGTGTGTGTGTATGTAGTCTAGTCTGAGACAAAGCCATATCAACCACCCCTTCTAACAGTAACAGCAGGAGTGGGGTTGTGTTAATTTTCACTTTGTCAAACCCCATTATGTGAGAAGAGCGTCTGATCCTTCCTATTAGCATACAGTGGGCCCAGACACCTGCAATGGGATTTCTGGTGCCTTTATTGCTTTCTTCCTGGGGAGCAGAACTGGGAGTTGAGGCGGAGAATCAACCAGTGGCTTTCCTATTTCCTGCTTGCTTGCTGCTCTTATTCTATCAAATATAGACTAATGTACACATGTATACATTAAGGCTAATTTTGAGTTTTAAATAGTTTAAAGTAGAGGTCGACCGATATCGATGCCGATATCGATCTTTTGAAATCCGGTTCGGCCGATGGCCGATTAATGCTGCCGATTTATTTTGGCCGATATTTGGCCGATATTTGCTTGGTTTTTAACCTCTATTT
>JAPMOB010108322.1:0-14168 GCA_029875015.1 Lepomis gibbosus
GTGTGTGTGTGTGTGTGTGTGTGTGTGTGTGTGTGTGTGTGTGTGTGTGTGTGTGTGTGTGTGTGTGTGTCTGTGTGTGAAAGAGAGAGAGAAAGAGAGGGAGGTGGTGGGCAGGGAGGTAAGGTGCGTAGTTGGAGGGCCTGTAATAAAAAGCCATTATTGTAATTGGAAGTTAAAATCCCATTTGTTTTCCCCTCTAGTGCTTACTGTCAGTACGAAGACAGGTCTTGTTACAAAAATTAACATTTGGTGTCAGTGTCAAAGGTCATGCAAAAGAACATCAACTTATTGAAAATGCTGCCACTCAAACAGCTGAGGCTGGAGAGATTATTTACAATAGACAAAATGTTTCTGTTCTGTGCACACCCACAGTCACTTGCTGTTTTGTTTGTAATGTTTTCTAGCACTGGCTGCTTTCGTACTTTGTAATGTACTCTGTAAATCTACCTGTCCTTGACCTTGTCTACTACACTGCATGTCCTCCAACTGATACTGGACTTGTTCATGGATTTATTTCATTGGTCTAATTTCATTTACTCAATCCACAGGACCCATTTGTTCAACTATTTTTAGTAGACATTCTTTCTTTGGAGTGTTTCTAATTGTCTTCTTGAAAGGCTAGGGCCAGGTCAGGCCTGTAAAGACCACTGACCCACTGTATGTGAAACTGAGCGATGCAAATTAAATAAACTTGACTTGAATATACAGTAGGACCCTCAACCTGGTGCAAGTTCAGACACAGGGAGAGGGCAGCAGAGACCCAAAGTAGACCGGGAGGCACTATAGTGTAAAGAACAGAGCCCAATTCCAAATATAGCTGTTAAAAGCAACTGCAGGGCCCTGACTCTGTCCTCTGTGTGTCATGCTGGACTGAAGGAGGATCAAACTATGTTGGTGCGTCAACCATTGCTCAGCCCTCTGGGGTTTAAAGGTCAGCAGGATTAGTTCATTGATTCATCTACTCCCCTTGTTCAGTCTATTTAATTACACATTTGATAAAATGTTTTATGATTTCAAAAATTACCTGTCACTGAAAATGTAAAGTAAGTAAAATATAAGATGGAGGTTTGCATTACTAACAGAAAGGTTATGTCATTTTGAGCTATGGAGCTACTGCCCTGTTGCGAGTGCATTCCCTTCCACATTTCACATTTCAAAGTTGGTTTAAAAAAAAAAAGTTTAAATCCTGCATTGTTTACATCCACGTTTACTTGCTAGTAGTGTTCTTCTTTTTTGCCCTTTAATGCACTTTAATACTCTTATTTGCACCTTATTGCCACCACCTGTCAATCAGCTTGAATAGCATGAAACAGGCAGCACGACTGTACGGTGCATTGCCCAGGTGTATGCTTCTTGTGCTCATGCACAATAGGGTACCTGCTTGTAAAAAAAAAAACTTCATAACAATTCTAGTGGTCAAAACTCCACAGGGTGATTACATTTTGATCACATTAAACTAGAATACAGTAAATTTGGAGGTCTTACAGCCAGTTAGTCATGTTCCCTTCAAGAACTCCCTAAAATGTCTTACTTTTGTGGGACATGAGCAAGACCCAGACAATTGTATTATTAAAGAGTATTTTTGCTTTGTATTTCAAAACACGACTTGCTCATGTCAAACAAGATTCATTTCAGTGTTCTGCATGCTAAATAGACATCCACAGCTACATGAAGGCACGCTGGGTCTCATAACCCAGGAGTAAGTTTAAGATATCCAGTCATGTTCACAAAATATTGTCTAGGAAAATGTGTTAAATGTTCATAACGTGCTTTCTCAAATGTCCCAGATTTGGCCACAAGCAAGCATCTAATTAGCATAATATTCATATTTTCTCTTAAGAGCACTTCTGGCATTGTCCATTTCTCTTATTTGCCTCTTATTGCTTTAACGTTTGCTTAATGCCTGGCCTGTGCCTAGCGATCGCATGCTGTGCTCATTGTGAATGCAGTGTGAATGTACTGTTTGGGTATGGGCCCATGCATCTCCTGGGCCCTATAATCAGCTCTAAGCTGCTTCTATCAATCTTCATAACTGTAGAGGGTTGAGGAGGGAAGTGCAGCTAATCAGCTCTAACCGGCCCCATGTTCAGCCTGACTGTCACTGTTATAGCAAGGCCATATGCAAACAGTGTCCCTTACATGTGCGTCCCGTACTCACATCTTGGCCGTCTCACAGGGCCATTCCACAGATGGCTAGCTCTAGCAGAAGTCAGGTTTTGAAAGGGCCTGTGACTTTCACTGAATGGCTGTTAGAGTAGGTTAATATAGGAGTGGTGGCCCTGCAGCGGTGGCAATCACAGCTCTGATCAGAGCTGGGCTTCAAAGACGTCTGTGCAAGTTGAAGCCAGAGTTGTCATTAGCTTCTGCCCTGTGCTTGACAGCCCTTCCCCACCCCCAACTCCTTCTTCCTGTCTCTGTCTCTCTCTCTCTCCCTCTTTGTCTATCTCTTATTGCGGTCATTTTCTGTCTGTGTGCAAATGGCTACTGTAATCCTGGGTCTGGGTGCTTGGGCCTGTCACTCCACATTTGCACTAAGCATCTTCCCTTCTCTCATCTCCTTTGCCCTAATTGTATTGTAATAAGCAATTACAGATCTATTTATGCACACTAGAGCTGAGATTGGACCACTTTTTAAAAGGGCGTGTAGGGGAGTGGAACTGGACCAGGCAGTGCCCCTCAACCTTAACTTGTCGCTGAACAAAGACACCACTGCCACTAATCGCTCTGCGTTCTCTCTTTCTCTCACTGATGATCTAATCCTGCTATACTATCTTGTGCTCTGCTTCTGTTTTCCATCCTGTGCAGAACGTCCTCCAAAGCACAAGTGATTGTGCTGTTGTTTGTTGTTTATTGGCTGTGTTTTCTCTTTGTGAGTCAGCTCTAGTGATGCAAATGAGCAGAGGCAGTGTTTACCTGGACTGGCCATGTTTTCCCTGTGTGTGTGTGTGTGTGTGTGTGTGTGTGTGTGCGCACATCGTGCCTGCACAACATCTAGGCCTTTGATCATACTACATTGCATTGACAGATGCTCTCTGGTGCTTTCTGGTTGCTTATGAACAAGGCCACAGACGGGATCTGAATGCCAGTAATTATATCCCCTTGCTAGAACGATAACAATTGTGGCTTATACAACAAAGTGCGATGGCTTTTTTCTATCTGTCCCATTATTTTTAGGTATGAGAAATGACATCGAAATCCCCGGTCTGCTTCCTCCCTGTCTGGGGCTCTGTGTTTACAGCTGTTTGCGAGAGAGGTGGGGGCCATGATAAAGGCTTACACCTTGTAATCATAGCTAGGTGTGTGATCTCAGCGACCTGCCTGAGAACTGGCTCAGAGAATGGTGTGCTTGGGGTGTGTGCGTATATATGTGTGTGTGTGTGTGTGATTACATTTTTAATAACTTTTTTCCAGTTTCAAAGATGTTCAATTTCAGTTACTCAGCAATTTTTAATAGTTTAGCGAAGGTCCAAATTTGCAGCAATATCACAAAATATAGGTTAAATAATCTATGACCTAATTGTTGACATTAAAAAAACAGAAGTCTGAGCAGCATCTGGGATGACCATGCTGTCAAGTTAGGACTATACTGTAACACCACATGCCCATTATTTAGTTTGGACCCAGCAACTTGTCTGTATGAACTTTTAGACAAAGTTCACTAGATCCAAGCTTTTAGTTTAAGGATATCAAGGATATCTTTAATGTCCCTGAAGGGCAATTTGTTGTAAAGTCAGCAGTCACACACATAACTATCAAACAAGCAATATATAAATAGGCCAAAAAATAAATAGAACCTAAAAGAAAATACACTAGGGCAGGGGTTGGCAAATAATTCTCACATTGGGCCAATTTTTTTTCAAGCCTTTATATGGTGGGCCAGAACAAAGTCATGTGCACATTTAGCTCAGTCTGTACTGTGCAGCACTCCCTTTAGGTAGGTTGTAAGATCGATTCCAACTTATGACAGATATTTTTTTCTCCCTTGTTAAACAAGTTGAATAAAAGGACAGTTTTGCACATGCTCACAATAAAGCATGTGCTGCAGTGTGTGCTCGTTCCGGCGTTTGATCTGCATTCACAAACCTATGGACACTTACTTTCATTTCCCTGAGGAAATTCAGGGGGATCCAATCACACGTTTACTGACAGCTTTTTCAGAGGTGTGTCAAGCAAGCCAGAGTCTCTTCAAAGTAAAACCTCTTAATAAACTCGACATAAAGCTCCAAAAGACGTTCAGGCGAGGCGCTTTTATTTTAGAGGCACAGTCACTTAAGAGGAAGCATTTAGTGTTTTTTGACCTGTACAGATCAACAGTACAATTTATTATTATACAATTTATTAAGAATTAATCATTTATATTTCAAACCATGTAACTATAAACTTATAAGTTCGTTGTAAAATTGGTCCTTGATTTTCTACAAAAGCTGATGTTTACTAAGGATTAACAGCATTTTATAGGCGCCAAACAGTCAAATTGCATTTGTCCTTATTTACTTAAGGACTATTGAGGATTTGTACAGGTAAAATGGAAGAAAAGCGACACTGCTGTAAATTTTGTGTTTGATCTCATTCAATTTGCATTTTAAGGTGTCTCTGTTCAGAGACACAAATTCATACAAATAGCCACTGTGCCTGATTTATCACTGTGGCAAAGGAAACCGTGTCTGAAATTTGATGTCTGGGAAAAGCAGGTGTAAAATCTGCCTGTGCTGTTTTTGTTATACACACAAGGAGATGAGGGACTGAAGCCAGGTCGAAACAGTAAGTGAGAGAGATGGGCTGAGAAAGAGACCTGACAATTATAATTGAAGCAGCCAATAACATCTACTTATCTAGTTTATATTGTGTGTGTATATATTTTTTTGTTTAAAAGTTTCTCTATAAATCACAGACATTGATTTTCTTAACTCATTTCACCACTGATCTTTTTGTTGACGTGATGACGTGAGGCTCCTTCATGTGGGACGAATACACTCTTGCAGGTCCAAAAGTGTCTTCTTTTCAACCAATATTCCAAGTTCAGCAGCAGAAACTTTTACTTTTGTGCTCCACTGCTTTCCAGACATGCGCAACACGCGTCAAAACAGTCCGACATCAAATCTTACTTTGCGGCACTTTATGCAAATGAGATGAACTGAGGCTGTGCTCATTTACATCTGCAGTCTTTGTAAAAACCCTGGTAAATTTAAAAATTAGGAGATGCAACATTTTGCTCCTCTGTTGGCAATTTGCAACAGGCTTAGTAAATATTAAAATAGTAAATTTTAAAATATTTGCAAGCAGTAATTCATCCATTAAATTGATGTTTTTGGATGTCTTTGAATTTAATAATGACAATTTTAGAAGGTGGAAATAGCCTTCATTGTAATGCATACTTCAATCACTTTTACCCATATGAAAAGCTGATGGACATACAAGTTTCATGATAGAAAAAGATGGCATAGAGAAAGGTGGAAGACATTGATCTGTAATCTAAGAATGAACGTTTTCGTCCTCCCCTGCTCTCACCATAAGTGGTGTCTACTTACAACTTTTCCAGTAAAACCATTAAATATCCTTTTCACCATCTGTCTATCCTTGCCATGCCTTTCTGGATGGAATTTGAAAGACAACATGCTTGGAGCATCAGAGCTGGAGTATCTGTGGAAAATCCCAAGATTTGCATAAATATGTTACACGTTTCTTTTTTATTCTTCCACTCTGCTTGCTGCTCTCATATTTCTTCTCTCATATTTCTTCTATTGTTTTACACTACATATATTCATCTCCTCTCATATTCTACTTTTGGCGTTAATAATATTCACGCTTTGTTTTTGCCGTCTCAGTTCTGCATGCATGTTCAAAACACTAATGGCTTTTTGTAGGTGCAACACACAGGTTTGTTGAATTTTATGTGCTGCTACAGGCCCAACTCCTAAAATTTCCACTAATAATAGTAATAATGTATGCTGCATTATTAGCTACAGACTTTTTACTGCAGAATTTTTTTTAACTTCCACAGCACTTAACGTGGCGCCCACTTTTGTAGTGCATTCTTAAATCAGTGGGGTGCATTAAAGTAGCCATAGATTTTGTGTACGTTTCTCCATGGAATTGTGCCCAACTATTTGTTTGTCCGTTTATCTAGGTTAGCCAAAAAAGTCACCCCTAAAGTTACTTTGGGACCTAAAGAAATTTCAGATACAAGATAAAAAGCTGAATATCTCATATGGCCATTTACAGTACTGACATAGTTTGTAGTGTAAATGGCCATATTGTTGTACCTACTTGGCTATAACACTTATCAGGCTGGCTCACTTGTGTCTTATGTTCCACTTATAAACACTTGGCCCCTCTGTACACCAAACCAAAATGATTAGGCGGATTGCTGCAGACCAAAATTCACCAAAGAAAAGTAGTGAATATTTAACATGAACATTAGACTTAGGCATTAGACTGCAAATGCCTCAAACTTAACATCTTAATGAGGCTGCGACATGTCAGGTACAATTGCCTGCACTCTGGTGTCCCACTCAGACACACATGAAGACGGCCTTTTGCAATTTCCCAAGTCCTTTAACTACACCACAAAACACTGCAGGGTGAAGAAGAGATTTAAATCTATCTATGGTCCAACTGGTGATTTTGGCTGTTTATGGAATATAAATGCTTTATGATCGATATGATTAATTTAAATAGCTCAGGGGGTTTACTAGGTGTCAGGATTGTGCTCCCACTCTGCTAGCCTCCACATCCTTCCTGGCAACTTACTGTGATGTCAGCAACTGCCAACAGACACATTGAGTGTCTCACTGTGTGTGTACGCTGCAGGCTAGGAGTAGGATATTGTTGTTGAGGTGTATGGACAGAGCAGTCAGTTTTAAGCACTCTGTGGACAGTATTTAGCCTAAATGACATGTAGACTGACAACAGCTTACATTCTTTACACGCTGTTAAAGAACCAGCACCAGCTCTACAATGTTGACTATGTAGCAGCGTTTTCTAGTGATTTGGTGTTGAAGGAACAACTATTTTTCTCTTGAATGTTCAGTTTGCCAACAAACAGAGTGTGAATGTGCACTGACTTTGCAAACTAAATGCAGAGTTCAAGATCTGAAAGAGATCAGTTAGCTTTTATTAAAATCAAGATGGTGCTGCTCCCATTATGGCTGTTTATAGGAGCCATAAAATTAAACCAATCTCTTCCTAACGTCTGGAAATATTAAAATAGTTTAGAGCTAGCCTTCATTAAGTGACAGGCATCATGAGATAGCTTCTGTAGCCTTTTCTTGATGACTTTTTCAAGAGCATATGGTTTGTCATTTTATTCTGTCTGTCATTGTTAAAAACTGCTAACAGGTGTCGATAAGAGTGCATCAGAAGCTTTTTACATTTCTGTCTGCCTCTCTGTTTGTATCTGCGGCCTGCCTTCTATTACCATGGTAATGCACTAGGGCAGTAATTGTTGCAGCCCTTCGCACACACAGCCTCGTGCACTCAAGAATTAGAAACACATTCATGTGTAAGCCCACATGCACTCAGTCATGCACACTCATAGCTCTCCTTACTGTCTCTTAGGGATGTGCAAAAATAACTGAATGTTTGAAAAATTGGGTTAAAGGAAAAACTGGGTTGAAGAGTGGTCCATTTTTCAATCTGTCATCTTGAATTGAAATGTTGTTGGAAAAGACTTTTAAAATACTACACCACCCAGGCTGAATTATTACAACTAATGTTGCCATAAATGCAGTGAAGGGAATTTTCTGTTCTCTTGTGGTTATTATTATGTAGTGTGTGTATGTACATGTGATTACAAGTAAAATACATTTTTTAAAAATGTTAATGACCTGTGTCAAATTAAATGCAATTCCATAGTAATTTCATCTAATCAGCATGGTATTGTTGCTTTTGCTGCATATTTAAATGGAAACAAAATAACAGCAGTTCTAAGTAGTCAGGACATAACTACCTAAAATGCATCAAAATTACAAAAAGATCAGACAGTTACTAACATTTTGTTCCTAGTATCTCAAATAATGTTGCACCAAATGCAATATATATACAGCCATTGGCATAGAGGGACACAATATAAAGCTACAAGGCTTAATGCTCTCACCATGGAGAGAAAAATAGAGAAAGTAATTGTGTTGTACCAGGACACAAGCAATCCCATCAGCTATTGGGCAGACATGTCAAAGTATAAAGACAAGGCTGAAAACTAGCAGCCTGATGGAACAAGGCCGAAAAATGACCGGGGAATGGGTGGCCCAGAAGGGAAGCAGGACAAACAGCTGATGTAGAGAGGAAAGCAGAGATGAACATTGACTTGTTTATTTTTTCTTACCTAGATTGGCAATGATAAAAGTGAGTGATGTTGATAAATACTCGCACAGCCAGTTTATCAGCAGCTGTCTGGCTTGGGGTTGCCGGCGGCAGCATCCAAGGCTGATAACCTCTGAGGCCCGAGGCATGATGTTGGGAGGAGAGGGGGGGGGAGGGGGAGTAAGAGGATGATGCAGCTGCTTGGTCCTGGCCAGTGTATAACCCTAAACCCGGCAGGTTCATGTTTTGTATGTCTACAAGTAGTAGTCAAACCTTAAGAAGTAAGGAAAAAAGCAGCTTCACTAAGTAATGCTCATCACACAGCTAGTAATACAACTGTTGGATGAATGAAAACTGGAGACAACTTGGTTATTCTTAGATTTTTTCCACTAGTAGGTCAAAACATTTAGAATGTAACATAATCTTACCTGGTTAGCATTTGAAGATGCTATAATTAGCATGTTAGCATGCTTGAAGTTCAGCACGTTAGTATGGCACAGTTACCATGATAATGTGCTTATGTTAACATGTAAAGATGGTGAAGGGTATCTGGTCATTAATTTAGAGGTATCGTGTCCTGTAGGAGAAGTAGACATGTTGATGTGTTGATAGTGCTAGATGAAAATTCAAGGAGTGATGTGGATGCTTTTATATTTTACTGTGGACCAAAGTGAACTTGAATTTGTCAACCCCAAGAACCACGTTAGTGTGTCTAAAATGTTTGTAATATGTGAACTTGAAAAGTCTTTTTAACACCTTTTTAAGTTATTCTAGTGTGTTTTCATCACTGGTATTTTTTGTGGACTGTTTGTAATTACATTTGCGGACTCTACCACTAACTCTCTATGCCTCCGCGCCTGCGATAGTCGTGGCTGGAGGCATTATGTTTTCAGGTTGTTAGTCCGTCTATCCTATTCTTCTGAATACGATATCTCGAGAACGCCTCGAAGGAATTTCTTCAAATTTGGCACATATTTCCACTTGGACACAAGGATGAACTAATTAGAATTTGGCTGTCGAAGGTCAAGGTCAATGTGACCTCACAAGAAACGTTTTTGGCCATAACTCAAGAATCGATGATCATATTTCACAGTTGGTTGTATATAATGAATGAAGGTCAAAGTGGCTGTGACCTCAAAATGACCATGACAAACACATTTTTGGCAATAACTCAGGAATTGATGCGGCAATTATGACATAATTTCACACAGATGTTTACTGGGATACAACGATGAAGTGATGACAATTTTTACCCAATAGGTCGAAGGTCAACTTCACTGTGACATCATAATCTCCTGGAAAAACACTTGTTGGCCATTATTGAACACCATATCTCAGGAACCAGGACCAGATTTCACAGTTGGTCGGACTCTGAATAGTCACATGTTTGACTCAAAGTTCAAGGTCATTGTGACCTCAAATTGGGTTTTTAGCCATCATTTAAGAATTAATTGGGGGATTCCAGATTTCACACACACTCACTGACTGGGACCACACAACAGTTAATCCTGCAATCAGTGTCATCAGAATCACATGACTTCAAACAATCGTGATCCTGTGAGTGAGTTTCACATATAGCTCATGGAGCTATAAACAAGCTTTGTTTCTAAAAATGCCAGGAGAAAACAAAAGCACCACCTTTTGAGTAACTACTCTATAAGAATCCATCTTTACATAGTAATCAAGTGTGTACCATACCACAACAGTTGAACAGTGTATATTAACTGGAATCATATTACCAATATAGTCATGGATTAAATTTAGCAAAAAATACACTTAATACTTTTCATTCAATTCCTTCTGAGTATTTATCACAATATATTAATATATATTTATCTGGACAGACATGCATGTAGACTGCGATTTGCCTGGTAGGTGGAGAAATATGACCCCAGGGCAGTAATTGTAATTCCTGATTAAGTGTTCATCTTTCAGTTGCTAGCACCTACAGTACCTGCTGTACACTATGAAATTGGAGCTATAACTTAATTATTAATTAATTCTCTATTGACCACCAAAATGCATATTTTTTTCTTTTTTTTTTCTTTTTACAAAATCTGGTTTAATTTCATTTAGTGGTAAAACAATATAATCTAAAAAGGAAAAGATGAAAAAACACAGAAGCAAAATAAAAAAAAACAAAAAACAGGGCCCATGTGTGGGAGGCATGCATATGTGCAGGCTATGTGCCTGTGAGACTGTGTGCACCTGGAAAGCACTTGACAGATGGTTACTTCAGCTCTAGCTGAATGTTGCTTCTTTTTTTCTCAGTGTTAAGCCTCTTTCATAAATCGAAAGTGTTTCGGTCAGCATTTTGATCAAGGTAGACTCTGTCAACCTTCTTGATAGTTTGCTGTGCATCTCTGGAGCATGTTTATCCTGCCCCATCGTTTATTTTCTGTTTGATTCTGGCGAGCCGAGGGAGATCAGAGCTGTGACTTTCTCTGCTGTCTTTTCGGCTCCTTTTTTGTTTGCCAGTTAGATTACAGAGCAGTGCATCAAGCATAATTATATGCCGCATCATATCAGCAAATTCTCAATCTGTAGCATGGTACTTTATAGGAGACTGCAAGGATTATATATGGGATAAGGTGTTTTGGAATCACAATAAACTTACAGTATGCTGATCCTGTCTATATTGGCCAAACAGGCACAAGAACAAGGCAGCAGATAGTTTGTAAGACCATTAGTTAAACTGTTATTGTACTAGTTAAGAGTTTTATTCATTAAATATGCCATATCATTAGTCCTATTGCTTCCCAATAACCAGACAAAGATTAGTGGATCGGACACAAACTGTGTTGATATGGCCTCAGGCTAAGAAACGTCAAACAAGTTAAATCATTTGCGATGCCATCACCTTTGTCTGTCCATTACCAGAGGTCGGCTGAAACCGGCAGAGGTGAAAGTCCTTCTCTCCACGGTGTTAAGGCAGCCTCTTACTGCATCAGTCAGATCAGGCCAAAGCAGTAACCATAAAAAGTCTCATTTACACGTTAAAGTTTAGGTGTCAGCAAAGACAGTCAGCCTATGCTGACCAGATGTTCCAGAGGTCTGAATTTAGGATAAGACTTGGCCTGTTGTTAAATGTTGGTGCTTTAATACCATTTCATTCACGTTCACTGGTTAATTTTTAATTGTGGGCGAAAAAGAAATAGTCCCCCACAGATTTTACACTGACACTGGTGTGGTTGAATTGTTACTGTATTTCCCTGAGAAATTGTCCTCCTAAATTTAGCATGTACTCTCTGCAGCAGATGTTCATGGCCTTTTTGATGCCGTGGGTAATAATCCTTAATATTCTTGCTGTTTGAAACTAAATGAGGCTTTAATGCACTCTGATTCCATCTTCTAGCGCTCATTAATTGTTTTTTGAAAGTCCATAAATTATTTCTGTTGCTTTTTTTTAGTTTTGCAACAATAAACAGAAACTTTTTATGGATAAAATTGATTTAATTCTGAAATGTCATGTCTTGCTTTTTTTAGTCAAGAGTATTTTTTCCTGACAAAACCTTCAGCGGTTGTGACCTTGCTATGATACTAAGGTTAAAATGTTTTCAATCCATTCATTCCTGTTTAGCAACGTGTCCTCACTCCTTTATATCCAACCCATCACAGGTGCTGCTCACTCAGTGTGTTGTGAAGCCTCATTAAAGGTGTTGTGCAATGCATTTGAAACCTCATCACTAATCTTCTCCTTTCGCCCCTTTTCTTTCCAGATGGTCACAAGAACAAAGAAAATATTTGTGGGTGGCTTGTCAGCCAATACAGTAGTGGAGGACGTGAAGCAGTATTTTGAACAGTTTGGGAAGGTAAGACAGTTTTTTTTTATTACCCTGCATAGTGTTGTCACAATAACCAGAATTGTTGGATGAGAATACTTTAACAAATGGCATTCTTCTTAACATCATTAAGACAATGTGAAATATGTTAATTTGATTATTTGATTTATTAGAGACTTAATCCACAATCAGTGTACAGTGCCCCTTGTCACTCCAACTGTGTCATTGTGGTTAGGATCACATGGACAGTGCTCCAATCTTTACCACAATCAAAAATTTGAGCCTTGAATAAAGGCAGCGGCACCAGTTTGTGGCTCCTTTCCTGACAGTAAGAGAAATAAATCTGCATTGTGACATGCAAACAACTGAAGGTATGGTGACTGATACACATATCCCACAATGCCTAGTCAACAACATGCATTTTGCTTACAGAGCAAACAAGCAATGACAACCAGCAGCCTCAACCAAACAAAGCTATTCTCTTCTGTTATTGTATGACATTAGAAACAAATGTAACTATAAATATAAGGGGTTCGAAGTTTGGATTTCAATATTGTGGCAACACTATTCCAATGTCGTCTGAACCCCCTCCCCACACACACACACATTTCATTTAGCAAAGGCTCATATTCAGCTGTTTGTTCCTCTCTGCTGCAGCAGTTTCTGCATGCTGTTCTTCTGACCAATACCCCCAGCTGAGTGAGCGCATATATGCACGCCATTTTATACAAGGACATGCACACACAGACACACAAACACACCACTCTCAAGCGTGTGCACGCACAAACAGGCTTTGATACAGTGGCAGCAATTCACAGATAATTTCCCCACACTGAGCTGAGATCCATTTCCCTCATGTCATATTCCACATCAGTCAAGGTCACCTTCAGCCGATACAGTCCCTGTAACATCAGCGTTTGACCTTGAGCTTAAACAATTTCACTGAGGATGGATTTTTCATGGGCACATAATGTACCATGTCCTGAAGGAAACAAAAGAGCTGTTATAAAGAAATAGAAACTGTTATGTTTTGTTTAAATACAATATGCAACCAGCTCTGTCCTGTAAAGCCTTCTGTCATTTCCTTGACTGAAGGCGGGAAAGGTGAAGGATTTTGTTTTGCTCTTTATCTGGGGAAGTGGCATTAAAGACCTCTCTATGGCCTGGTCTGCCATTCCAAATAAAGATGGCTTATTTGCACAATAGAACACAGCAAGCAAATATTCAGCACGACTTTGCAATCAATGGATCTGAGAAAGGGCTCGAAATGATTTTCGACTTGATTGAATGACATAATTGACTTGATTATACAAAGTTTTTTTTGCCTCCTTGAGGAATCCTCAAATGCTTAGGAGGAAACAAACAAATCAGACTGATTGAGCAAGATCTTGTGCATGTTTCTGTGTGTGCTTTTATAGCCTACTTGTGCATGCTTGGATGTGTCTGCAGTACTGCTCTCGCCATGCGTGAGTGTGTCAGCTATTAAGTGTGGGTGCATGATTAGGGTTGTGTGTGTGCGTGTATGTGTGTGCGTGTGTATGAGCAAGTTTGAGTGTCTTCAGCAAAAAGGAAATCAGAGTAGATATTGTGGGCTATGGCAGACAAGATACAGAGCAAAAAGAGGTGTCGTTCTCACTCTGTTTTGTGTGTGTCCTTTCTTTCTGCCTTACATGTCCCAGGATTTATTAAATAACCTGCCTGTCACTGCAACCTAATATTATTGCCATATACACACCACTCTGAGGACTTACCCACAGAAGGGAAAACCAATTAATTCAGTTTACCCTCCATAGAATCTTGGTGGCACTATGTGTGTCAGTCTGTCTGTCTGCCTATGTGCATGTCAAGGGGGACATTAGCCAGCATGCTCGCAGGGCAGCTAGTCATTTGTATTGTTGGGAAGTATGTTTTGAAGCACTTATCAATCATCACGCAACTACAGCTTAAGGCACCAGCAAATGTTTTTCCACACTGGGAACAAGCCATTTCACCAATATTCCTTAGCAAGTAGTGTGTGTGTGTGTGTGTGTGTGTGTGTGTGTGTGTGTGTGTGTGTGTGTGTGTGTGTGTGTGTGTGTGTGTGTG
>JAPMOB010108331.1:0-31538 GCA_029875015.1 Lepomis gibbosus
GGTTTTGGTGCATAAAGTAGGCCTAGGTAACAGGCATTTAAGCAGAATTGTTTTCAATATTCAAGTAAAAGCTATTTTAATATGCCATTGCCATTTTTAGATATGGAAGCAACCTGTTTTTTTGGTCTGGGCTCTCAGACTGCTGTACATGATTTCGGTGTCAGTTGATGAATCAAAAGTTATGGGCTCAGTAGTCTCCTCTTTATTTTTTTTCAAAAAAATAGGCTGTAGCAATGGAAGGAGAAACAGAAGACACTTTGAATGGCTAAGTCAAAGGATTGTGTCTCATACTTTATTCAGGACTGCTCTTTTCTTATTCAGTGTATAGTTCATCTTCAACCCTGCCTTTAACATAAGCACCAAAGTGAATGAAAATATTGCCCTTAGGTTGTAGAATCATAAATAAAATATAGCCCGCTTAGTGCGTACATTCAACTAACTGATGACTCACCCTCAATTCTAATATCAATCACAATACAAATTTTACCACCATTTATTACCGTTAATTGGTATATTCAAATAAGATATTAGTGTAATGTTCTTGTTTCTCCGCTGTACTGTGTGTCATTATTGTGTCAATTATGCAATAGAAATTGTCATTTTAGGGCAGTAAGGGACCCTGTAGAATTCTGTTTGGGTAAAAACATGTAGAAAGAAAACAAAAAACAAATACAAATAAAATAATTTCTAAGAATAAAAAGACAAAAAATTCTTTGTTTACAGGGAGGACCTGGCATGGACCGCTGTGTCTAAATGAAGTGGTTCAGCCATGCAATGTTCCTGGAAGGCAGTGATTCTGCTGGCCTTGGCCTCCATTGCCATCCAGTACACGGCCATCCGGACACTCACCTCCAAGCCTTTCCAGCTGTGCCCATTGCCCAGCCCCCAGAACTGTGGTCTAGGGAGCCAGGAGACAGAACCTCCCTTTGAGAGGGGAACAGGAGGTGGTGGAGGCTGCGATGACTATCCTTACTTTTCCATCAATGCCACACGTAAAACGCACATCCTGGTCCTGGCCACCACCCGTAGCGGCTCTTCCTTTGTTGGCCAGCTGCTCAACCAGCACCAGGAGGTATTCTACCTGTTTGAGCCTCTTTATCATGTTCAGACCACACTGATTCCACGTCTGTCACACAGTCGTAATGCTGCAGATCGCCGTGTAATGCTGGGTGCTAGTCGAGATCTCCTGCGTAGCCTGTATGGTTGTGACCTGTATTTCCTGGAGAGCTATATCAAACCGACGCCCACAAACCACACCACAGATAAACTGTTCCGTCGTGGTGCCAGCCGAGCATTGTGTCAGCAACCTGTATGTGATGCCTTTGGTCCTGCTGATGTTAATGTGGAGGAAGGGGACTGTGTAAAGAAATGTGCAACTCTAAACATGACTCTAGCAACAGAGGCATGCCGTGAAAAGCGACACGTGGCAATCAAAATTGTTCGGGTGCCAGAGATTGGAGATCTACGTGCTTTGGTGGAAGACCCACGTCTGAATATCAAAGTGATTCAACTTGTCAGAGATCCACGTGGTATCCTGTCATCACGTATTGAGACATTTAGGGATACGTATCGTCTGTGGCGTATTTGGAGGGCCACGGGGCGAAGACCATATAATCTAGACTTGAGTCAGCTTACAGTTGTCTGTGAGGACTTTCTCAGTTCTGTTTCAACTGGTCTCAACCATCCCTACTGGCTTAAAGGAAAATACATGTTGGTTCGCTATGAGGATTTGGCTAGGAATCCGCTTCTCAAAACAAAGGAGATCTATGACTATCTGGGGCTGCCTTTGGATAAAAATGTGGAAGACTGGATACATGCAAACACTCGAGGCAGCAATGAGCCCTCAGCAAAACACAAGTTTGGTACAGTGAGGGATTCAGCAGCTAATGCAGAGAGCTGGCGTTTGAAACTGTCTTATGACATGGTAGAATACACGCAGACTGTGTGTCAAAAAGTACTTCACCAGCTGGGATACAAGGCTGTGAAATCAGTAGAGGAACTGAAAAATATGTCCCTCTCACTGGTACAGGACAAAACTTTTGTACCTTTTTTGTAACAAAGATAGTTCTCTAATGACTATTTTTGATATATTTATAATTGTTGCCTTATAAGTTCCTTAGTTTGTCTGTTTTTTCTGTTTGTTTCTTCAAATTTGCACTAAACTTTTGAATGCACCAAGGGAACTATGGATGATTCCCCAATGTTACAGAACAGCACACTTTAAACACAAAGTAATCAAACAAGCTAGATTTCAAATGTCTCATTATAGCTTTCCCATGGTTAGAACCGAGACAAGGCACTGTCTTCATAAATTTCCTTTATGCAAGCTGTTGTTTCAACAAAAGTGAAATGTTTCTCTTCAAACACGTGGGATGGAAAATGGGAGGAGTTTGGTACTACTGTGCAATAAATAATGAATGTCACAGTCAACCTTTACCACTATGGAATTTCTATTCATGTGGGAAGAGAAGAGATACTTCTGACAGATGCTACACTTGCAAAGGATAATTGCAGACAATTAATAGGCTCTCAATTTAAAGGGACAGAATCCCACTGGAGGTCACAAGTGTTTCATCAGAGGATTTACAACCATCTGTGATAGACAAACACACTAATGAGAGGTAATGCTGTAATCTTCATTAGAGAATGTGTAAATTTTACACACATACATGTAAATACTATACACAGATGGGTGTCAAATGAAAGGAAGAACCAACATGAAGTGTCTTAGTATAGAGTCAGGTCTCCACAAGCCTCCAAAACAGCTTCACTGCTCATTGCCAAATCTGTGGATCTGTATTTGAGGGATGAACACCATTGCTCCACGATGTAGACCCTTATTTATACATACCACCTTCATTTAATCAAGTAATATCATTGAAACCTGGGTGCAGCAGATAAAAAGAAAAACAAATATAGCCAGACATATGAAAGTAACATATACCATCAGAGACAGTCACAGACATCACTAAATGATTTAATCTAAAATTATATTTATGTTTATGATATTTTTTGGAGATGGTGGTGGAGAGCATTGTCTTACACGGTGCAAGATCTTACAAAGTGGTTTGAGATCTTGTGACTGTAAAGGCTGTAGCATTTTATTCTTGTCATTTTCAAACTCACCAAACCATTCAGTGAGCTTGGTTGCACGGATCTGCATTTCAGGTTTTTCCTTTATTTTGTGCCCCATCTGTAGGTTCTAATCCAAGTAAATGTAGACACTGAAGCATTCTGATGAAGAATTGTACTTGTCATTTTTATTTATTTATTTATTTTTTAATTTGTAGAGTTCATTTATTCTAAATCATACACAGTGTGAAATTTACACCATCTTTTCTGTCTTTAATTAAAAAATGTTTATGCTATTGTTGTCCATTGATAGTGAGATTTTAACTCATTATTTAAACAGTAATGTATTTCCTTGTTTTTATGTCAACCGAGGAGGAAAGGTATGAAAACAAAAAAACATCACAGAAAAAAACAGCGTATGCTTTCTCTCTCAAGTAAAATAACACAGCTCTTTTGACAGTTCATGTTGATCTATGTTTATCTTCCACATGAAAGATTCATAACTTAGGAAGATATGTCTTTGTAGAACAGGTTGCAGATTCCCATTTTTCGAGGATGTGTGGATAGTGTATGCTGTACAACACAACCAAATTCACAGTATAAACATTAGATCACAAAATAAAAAAAGAGTCTTACAGCAATGACTGTACATAATCTGTTACAAATCCTCTGTTTATTATA
The DNA here is from genome assembly GCA_029875015.1 of Lepomis gibbosus. NCBI lineage: Eukaryota > Metazoa > Chordata > Actinopteri > Centrarchiformes > Centrarchidae > Lepomis > Lepomis gibbosus. The sequence goes on from JAPMOB010108331.1 coordinate 3,754, forward strand.
GTAGCAGCTGACTTGCTTTGTCAACCAAGCAATGTTAAAGGTTAGAAGGTCAAGGCTGAAATATAGAGCACTACAGTCATGTACAATAATATGTCTGTTTCTGTCCTACTCACATAACATTCCTGAACTTGAAATAATTACCAGTATTATTTGCTGTTGTTTGATTTGAGACTCCCAACTGCCACAAACAGCAATGTTCTGATAAAGGTTCCCACAGTTGATTTATATTTGTTGGCATGTAGTGTATGGTTTGGCAAACTGTCTTCCCAGTTAGTGTGCTGCATACAGTTATCATTTCATGCTGTGCACTGTATATAGTGGCTTAAATTGAATGTCGGTTTATGTTGCACAGAAACTGTCATAGATGTGTGCACAAATCATAGCTGCACCTAAAAAAAACTTTTCAATTAGCTCACAAGCCTCAGAAAAAAATTGGAGCAGATCATCAAAGATAGCGGAGGCAGAATTAACTGTTGGTGCAGGTTTGTTATAGAAAATGTTAGTTATATAGTTCCATGTAAAAATATTCTGGTTTAAAGCTCCACTGTCATATCATGTGAGTGCAGCACTTTGTGAAGCTGCAATAATACTCTAGATCTGATAAATGTGTAGGTATACCCGGAGTAGATCAAAGTAATATCTGTCCACAACACGGGTCATGATGCCAATGTATTTTTTCTTATCTTTTAGTTTTTGTCAGTTTATTTTTTTTTACAGTCCTCACTTTAAATTCTGACTTCCACACTGCAGATACCTGTCCGGTCAAATAACATGGGGTAAAGTCCAATGATTTTCATGCAATGACCACTTGTTTACCCATAAGATATAAAACCCTGTGAATGGAGCATCACACACCCAGACTCATCAGTATTGGTGACCGGATGTCCATTGTGATGCAGAGCACAAACCTTTGATCCTCCTCTGTGCTGAGGCTTGGAGGCAAACTCTCTCTCTCACCCCTCCCTCTCTTGCTCTCTATGCCTGTGCTTTCTCCATCATCCACCTCTTTCTTTCTTACAGAGATCTCAGGGGATTGTTCCCTTGCTTCAGTGCTCACTCTCTGTTTTTCACTTTACCTCTGAATCTTCTGGATGTGCTTGGCATACTTTTATTTTTAAAACTGAAAAATGTTGCAAAGCTGGGCTGGAGTACATGCATATGATTTATTTGAGCAATTAATTGAATAGTTTGACATTTTGGAAAATAGGATTATTTTCTTTCTGTCAGAGAGTTAGATCAGAAGATCAATTCCAGTCTCATGTCTGTATGTTATACTGTATATTAAGCTACAACTCGCAGCTAGTTAGCTCCGCACAAAGACTGGAAATGGGGTAACAGCTAGCCTGACTGCCTGGTGGTATCAAAATTCACCTACCAGCGCACTAATTAGTACATTACATATCACCTTTTCATTCTGTTGTAGCTGAAGATGCACAACTTCGAAGCAAAGCTCTCAATCAAACTCAGATTGGCTCCTTGTTTTTAATGCTGGACAGTTTGCTAGTAGTGTCGCACTTCCTCCACATGCCTGACTCCCGCACACAGTTTGCAGCCTGCTTCCCATGTGTTGGTGTGTTGGTGTGTCATTGGGTTCTTGCTGAGCCCCTTGTGTTGTTTTTTTTTGTCCCAGGGCTGAACATATGGTTCACAAGCCCCTGGAAGAAAGTACAGAAAATCCCCCTTTCTCCATGTCTCCCTCTGTCTTTTTATTCTTATCTCCTCTGTGACCTTAATAATCTGACTGTGTGACTGCATGACAGAGAAGAAAGATATTTGCTTATTTCTGCCCACTGTTTACTGAGCTGAGCTGACAGAACATGTCCTGGTAGCTAAAAGTACTCGTTAGTGAGAATAGGCTGCTGAAAGAGACTATTCTTCAAGATTGCGCAGGAATAAAGTGATCATACTAACAAAGAGATGAAAATCTGCTGTTAGTACTTCACAAGTCTTGCTTTTGTTTTTATTTGTGTGTGTGAATCTATGAGTGTTTGTATGCGTCACTGAACCGAACAAATCAAAATTTTGGCACTTGGATAGTGGATATGTTATGCAAGCATTTCCATGTCGTGACAAACATGTATCCTCTTTGACCTATCCAACGTGACACCTTTGTGGATGATGATTTGAAATGGCGTTTGACTCTGCATCTGAGTAGCCTGGATGATTCAGTCAGTAGTCGCTCAGGTGACCCGCTGATGTTCTTTGCAGCACAGAGCTGTGAATGAGAGTTGAGCACTGCAATCAAATCTATTCATGTGAAAATCACAAGAACGTTTTGTTCGACTTTCCTGCACAGGTTGTCCAAGTTGTTATTTGATTGCTGGTAAAATGGCAGTGGGTGGTGCGTGAGCTGGGCTTTGCTAGAAGCGATATGAGCAGCTTAATTAAAGCTGTCAGCAGGTCGGCGAGAGAGAGGTGTAGCAACCAGGTCATTATGTAGTTAGAGATCCAGAGCACCATGATAGGTTTAATGGGCTGAGCAGCTTTGAAATACAATTGGAAAAAAAGAAATGTTCTTTGAAATATGCAAAGTGGAACAGTTATCTTTCAGGCTAATACAAATTTGTGGTTGATTGAATTCAAATCACAATTTTAAGTCACATTTGTAACATTATCTCATTCTAAAAAACAACATTACTTGGCATTGCATTGTTGTTAATTAACATTTAATGTTGCAGGAAGCATGTTTCTGGAAAATTTTCTAAAATTAATATGAAACATCCCTAACTTGTAATTTTATTATTAATGAAATTACTTTTTATATTAATATTATATTTTTCCATACTTAACGTTTAATAAATTAATTTTAGTACATGTATGAACATAATTTTAAATGAGATGGGGAGAAACTGGAAATGACAGTCTGTTCTCTAAATGCTAGGAGCTACAGCTGCAACTGGCAAGCAAGGGTTACTCTGTCTATCTTTAACTCTCACACACTCCCTAGCACACACACATTCACACTGAGGAGCCATTGATGGTTAATTCCCCCATGGAAATGTGGGTATAGGTGAGTGAGAGGATGTGTGTGTGAGTGTGTATATACATGCAGTGTTGGTCAGGCCAGTCAGTGCAGCTTACGTCACAGTGGTCAGCTGTGGCTCTTGCGCTTTGCTGCCATTGCTCAAATTCTCCCCTCGGCTGGCCCAAACTGCTGAAATGAGATTAGCTCACAAGCAAACAAGTATGAGCAGTCATAGGCTAAAATTGAAGCTCTGAGAGGTCAGGGAATAGATGAAACATGGAAATATCTCAATTTTATCTCACACTGTGTGACAAAATTTGGATTTAAAGATATAAAACTTGCAAATAGCTGTGAATACCTTGTGCAATAATACCAGCATATAAAGTGAGACATGTATATGAGACTAAACCTGGGTGGCATGGTATGTATATATGTCTGATAAAGAACATGAATCCTGATCACACTCTTGGCTACCAAGGAGACATTTATTTTCTCAGACACTGAGGCTGTAAATCAGAACTCTTCGTGTGCAGTGATAGAGTGGTGAATGAAGGCAGTGATGTAGGTCTGAAAAATATTATTTCATGCAAAACAGTCTTATGAACAGTCTTTCATTTAATCTATTTTTGATCATATGCTATGTTTTTCTCATCTCAGCAGTCTTTCATTTAATCTATTTTTGATCATATGCTATGTTTATTTCTCATCTAAATATGAGAAATGAGCAAGAGAGTATTTCTCATGAATCCTATCTGAGACAAGTACTTGTTGTGGGGATTTATCTGCAGACTCATGCAGCCTGTCATGTATATTTTAGCCTTGACTTTGCATCAAAGCTTTTTCCAGGCATGTATGTCAGATCCCTTGTAAAAAAAAATTGACATCCCATGACATGTCTAGAATTCTGACTTGTGTTCTTTTCTACTGCATCAGTTCTGGAGAAAAACCCAGCACAAGTAGTGTCCACTATGTGTGTTTGATTTGCATTCAATATCCACTATTCACAATTACAGCAACCTAAAAGGGCTTAAGGCTGTTTCAAATTTAAACACTTGATATAAAAAAAATTAATTTATTGATGTTAATTATTTTTAGATTTAGTCTAGATTACACTAGACTAGTCTATTATGAACTACAACAAAAATCAATATCTTGATAAAAGTCCGACATGTAGAGTAGGTCTGGCACCAATTTTCTTAACTTGGGTAAAAAATTGTCACCACTGCAATAACATTTTAGTCCCCAAAATAAATGAAATAATTTATTTCTCTATTTATTTTCCAGTATATCTACTGGTGTCCATTTAGCCACAAATCTGCTCATGATAACTTCCAGCTTACTCATATTATTTCTACTGATATTTACAGTAGATATCTTCTTCAGAACTGTTATTACCCAAGGTCTCTGCCAAGTGAAATGGTATAAAAGATTAATATTGCTGGATGGATAACACAAATTTGTAGTTAAAGTTGTTATGTTTTCTCACAAACCAAGCTTACATACTCAAGAGAGCTCCTTAATACGGTTTCCCATCCACTGATTTTAGTATCACTCATTAATTTGCTCTCATGGTGAATCTATAGCATAATTGAAATGTCTGTGAAGGAGCTAAAGTGAAACCTAGAAGCTCACAGTGGTTATTATTACATGGAGGTCTTGGTAAGATTATCTGTCAAAACCTGGTTAAAGTTGTCTTTCTCACGGCTTACTAGATGTCTATTGTCTTCACAAGTCTGGCCATTATTTCTGTCAGTTATGATAACACGCAATCACTTAAATAAGTGCTGAGATGTGTGGTGAGTAAGTCTGCTACAAAAAACAATCCAACAGGTCAAGAAAGGAGCTGTCAGATAATCAGACAAACCAGCTGACCTGGGAGTTTGTGCAATGAAATGACTGTCGCATTTGTTTCTTTCCACATCCGATTTCTTTTTGCAATGTCAGCATCTTCTCAGATGTCAACACTTAATAGAATAAAAGTGTATTTATTATTTTATTACTGATAGAAACAACTTTATATAGGTTGTAGCCGAACAACAGGCAATGTTTAGTTTTCCATTTTATCAGGATTATTCAGGTTTGAAACATCTTCCAGTCTTAACAACACCAGCTGCTTATACTGTTGACACCAGGTAGAGAAGATTCGATGGGTTCATGCTATTTGCACTTAATTTTTAGCCCTGCCTATACTAGAAGTGAAGCATTTTTCACTCTTATGTTATGCAGTTTTGATGACCTAAAGCTGCTTTCACATTACCCTCCTAAATAGCATGCAGATTTTTGTGTTGATAGATATATTTGGTAAAACCATCAAAGTAACGGCATACGTGGTCTGAGCTGCAGGAGCAACACAAATTATTGTACTTCTTGCCTATAGAGATTCACTAAGTTGCCTTACTGACGACCCTTACAGCAGCAGTAGTAGAACCTTCATTTACAATGCATCTTTGCCTTGATGTGAGTCTAAATACTACATATATGCACAAGTAGTGTGTGAAAGGTGCATGTGATCAATTATTAATTAAAAAATGTTGATTATAGCAACTTTAAGTTTTGTTGATAGAATAAATTTGCAGTGCAATAAATAAGAACCTGCTGCATTTTGTCTGACATTTGTCAGCTTTGTTTGGAATCCATTTTCTTGGCCTTCTTTCAGTGTTTTCTCACATTAGAGATTCTGGTCAAACAAAGCAATATTTTTTATTCCCTCTTTACATTATTTAGTACCCAGAATACACCTCTCCTTCATCTACCTGTCCTGGATATCTTGTTAGAGTGGGGCTGTGATTCAACCCTGACTGGATAGCCGGAGGTGTAGAGTCCTTGAAATGCAAGGCTTGTGAAAGCACATTGGAACTGTGTGAAGGAGTATGCACAACCATAGCACTGTGTAGTAGTGCTATATATAGTGTAATGTTACATACATTTAGGTTCATCCATGTTCACACTAACACACACATGCACAATACGGCTAGAGACAATCTATGTTAGACTCATTTTTGGAGGCAAAGCTTGATTGCCTAATTCACTTGGAACCTCAGTTGACAACTTCTTATTAAAGATATTCAGCAAATGGCATATTTGATAGCTTTTGTCCATCTCTCCCATCTCTTGACATATATTTTACTGCAACTGCTGTTGAACATCTCAACAATGGAATAACTACAAAGTTACACAAAAGCCAGCTATATTATATTCTAAGTTAAATATTTAATGTCTGTGTCAGAACTTTTCAGTGGGGGAAAATAGTTACTGTGTTTAAAGAGAATTGGCCTCTACTTTTAAAATATCACTCATACCTTACATATTAGGAGGATTCTACATAAGAAATCTTTTTCACTTTTTTTCACTACATGCTCAATAAAATGGCAAGAATAAATCTGCTCTGCAATTACTGTTCACATCTTTAAATGTCACAGGACAGTGGATAAATTAAGGTTGAATTTCCGTGATATTCTACTTTAGTACCCCAGCCACAGATGCTGTCCTCCTGAGTTTCTCATTCTCAGATCAATTTGTCGTGGTTGCTTTATTGGCAAACACAGAGCCGGATTTGGCAGGGAAAGCCTGTTACATATATACCACGTGTCAAACCTCCCTTTTTGTCTGTTTTCAGGTCATTCCTGACAGCAACAGCTGTAGAGGGTGATATATTTAGAAACTTGAGACAAGAGGATAGGAAGCTCCTCAACTGACGTTGGTTGCACTGAATAGTGAAAACAGAAAAACAGAAAGATTTAATGTGCATGCTAGTCAGATGTTAATAGAAAAAACGTAGGGAAAACATTAAGCTTCAGCCTTGTGGTTAAACTCTGTGGGCTTTTAATGTTATTGAATATACCTTTAATTACTTAATAATATCCTGATCTGTAAACCACAGATTAATTACTAATCCTGCTAAATATAATCAGATTCATTTTTGCTTTTCTGTGGTGCTTCTGAGCAGTGGTAGAAAGTAACAATGCACTTTTACACACTACATTTTACAGAATGTTTTTGTACTTTTCACTTTCTTTTAGACAACAATGTACTAGTCACATTGCACATAAGAATTTTACTGTGACCACTTTGTGAAATGATCATGTTGATCAAATTGTCAAAATGATATAATGATAATGATATAATTGCTGACGATATTGTGCATCAGTAATAATAACATGTTGGATCATAATTAATATACAAATGAGTAATTAATATATTATTCATATATAAATATGATAGATAATGGTAACACTCATGTTAACGGACTTTTGTTTATATGTAAGTCCGGTACTCTAGCTTTAAGAATATTTTTCAGATAATACTGAAGCTATATTGGTGTTTAAGTACTGTACATGTCCTGATAAAAGATAACTGAGAGATATCTTACGGTGATGCTGGAGGACAGAGCAATGCCATCTAGAGTATCTATATCTTTAGATAATGAGTTCCGGAGGTGTTTGGGATTAAGTACAATAAATTAGATTACACCAGAAATTGCAGGTCTTCCAGGTTATTACGTCCTTGAGACATGCTTGAAGTTTCGCTAACTTACTTGTTTCATCTGGTTTAATCTATAGATAATTAGATATCATCTGCATAACAGTATTACTGTCCAAAAGACGCGTATACAGTATCAGGTGAACAGAACTGGTCCAAGCAAAGAACCTTGTTGAACTCCATAACTAACTTAGGTGTGCAAGCAGCTTAGAGCACTTCCTTTAATGCCAATTAAATGTCCCAGTCTCTGTAATAGGATGTGATGGTCAGTGGTGTCAATTGAGGCACTAAGGTCAAAAGTCAAGTAAAGAGGCATGTCCTTTTTCTGGTGTAATTAGAAGATAATTTGTTATTTTCATCAGTGCGGCCTTTGTGCTATGAGGCACTCCTAATTCTAAGTGAAGATCCTAAAATAAACTATTGTTAGTATTGAAAGTCAAACAACTCATGGGCGACTGCTTTCTCAGGGATCTTACAGAAAAAGGAAAGGTTAGATCTAGGTTTATAGTTGACTAAAACCCCTGGATCAAGAGTGGGATTTTTTAGAGGAGGTTTAATTACATCTACTTTTAAGGACTGTGGTATATAGCTTGTTAATCTGGACAAATTGAACATATCTAATACAGAAGTGCTAAGTGTTTAGGGTAAAATGTCTTTAAGCCGCCTAGTTGGGATGGTTTCCCAGAGCAGTGTTGGGCAATAACATTATTACTTTCCCCCCAAAACAATATAATATTAAAGTTATTAATCCATGTAACACTGCATTACTGCATTACCAGAACTCCATTTGTTGCAAATGTAACTGGGTTTAGCTAGCTCAGCAAAAATACACTACTAGTACCACACAAGCACCAGTAACCAGAATTTAGAATTTTACTTCTGATCGGTAGTCCAAAGGGATCAGGATGATGTGTGAGGAGTTTTGGACATATAAAAAGAAGCAGTAAGAATTTGTCACTTCTATAACTATCACAGAATCAGTGATAACTGGCACATTCCCATTCCAGGGTAATAAGACTCATTTATTGGATTCAGTTGATTCCCTTGCTGCAGAATTCAGGACAATCTGGAATGGGGCATGACTAACAAAATAATACGGTGAGATGGAGTAATCTAGAAATAGTGTGGTTAATGCATGAATGACTCCTATTAGATGTGAAAATGAAAGGGATCTGATCTTTGGTATAATGTTGACTCAGAAGAAGCTATGTTTTGTAGCTCTTCTGTATCTGTTTACCACATTTCAAGGAAAAAGATACATTCTGAGACACAACATCCATTTTAAAGCAGTGGCGTAAGTACCAATAGTGCAACCAGGGTCCAGCTTATTAGGCTCACAAGGTACAGCAACAATTGCCACGTGGCTCGTGCTTACATGCCGTCATCCATTCATTCATTCAAACTGGGTTGACATAATGAATTGCTGTGCTTTTCTTGATTGCTATTTGTTCCGTGGTCACTGACATAATGCGTCAACTACTGTGTGTTTATGAGTTACTATAGGCTAGCTAAAGCTATTTCAGTTGTTTGATAGTCGGAGACAGCAGGTTTGAGTCAAGGGTACTTCTTTGTTGGGCACTTTGTTGGGCGCTGCTGTCTGTGAAACTTATCAAAGGCTGCAGTCGCAATTTTATGGAGTCATTGTGTGTCTGGATTCCCGTGTGTGCACAAACATGCTTTTTGGGGCGAGGGGCACAAGAAAGAAGAGAGTTGTACCTGAAGCAAGCTGAGGTTCAGTGTTCAACCAAAGTGCAAATATAGAAGGATGGACAAAGGCTTTTTCTGACCCATTCCCATCACAGCTGCTTTCTTGTATAATTTTCCCAGTTTCTTTCTTGCTTCTATCTGGTATAGAAAGACAATTCAGACACCCCGAATATTCAGCAGAGAATAGTACTTCCCTCGGAGAAAATGTTATTAATCCAGTGGTTAACAACCAAGGAGGCATTACTGTCTTGGGATGAAGCTATGGAGCACTGGGCCTCCGGCTGTGCATAACTGAAGAGAATATCTTGCAATATGTCTTTTTGCTGTAAAATAATTGAAAATACATATCTATAATTACATAGACATTTGTACAGTTTTTTACCAAATGAACTACAGTACTGAGAACTGTTTATGGTGTCAAATCAGCAAAGCACTCATAAGGAATGCATTGACGAAGACTTTCAGATATATGAAGGTTTTGTATCTTAAATTACTTTGTCTTTGAAGGCACTGTAAATGTTCAAGCAATATCTGTTACATAAGTCCTTTGCAGTTTAACTTCATGGCACAAGGACATGCTGAGACCGTGTGGGTCATCTTGCAAGCTAAAAAAATCATGTGAGATGTATTATCATTCTGCCAGCATATAAAGTGTACTTTTACAGTGTGTCTATACAGGGAGTGTTTTAGCCACAGTTTTTCAGTTGTCTGATTCATGCGCATCTGACAGAACAGATGCTCCTATTTGAATCAATATAGCTGTCTGTCAAGTCGCATAACTGCCCTACATGTCTATTTTCTTCTATTTTACATGTGTAGAGTGAGTGTGTGTTGGGGTTTGAGCTCTGCCAAAATGGAGAGAGACCTGGATGCAGACATAATAGCAGACCCCAACAGGAGGCATCTCCGCACTTGACAGGAAATCACTTGAACTCTGCAGCAGAATTTGGTTCACTTGTGGAAGAAAATGGAAAAAGATGAGAAGAATAGAATAGAATAGAAAAACTTAATAATAATAATAATAATAATAATAATAATAATAATAATAATAATAATAATAATAATAATAATGCAGCCATTAAAAGCCTTTAGAACCCTGATTAGAGCTGACAGGTTTTTAAAAATGTGACCAGCTAGAGAGCGTAAAATCAAAAATCAGAAATATTCATTAAAAAATTGAATTGCTGTTGTGATAAACGACCTTCTGAGACATTTTGTAGAACACTGGGGCATCTTAAGTCAACCCATTAAAGGAACTACTAAGTGTCTTAAGAACACTGTGGAGTGGATGGTCTACAAGATCCATGATATTCTTCAGTTTGGCACTTGTTCTCTAAAGTGACCTCGAGTGACTCAGGGGGAAGGCCAATCATAGAGCCAGCCTTTTTAATCAACTTATTGATCCTATTCTTATCTACAGTAATGCTGCCTCCCCAGCAAAGCACAGAATAAAAAGGAACACTAGCTATAGTGCCTTGATAAAAGGTATAAAGCAGATTTCTGCTCACATCAAAGGATCTTAATTTCCTTAGGAAAAATAGCCTTGACTAGGCCTTCTTGAAAACAATGTCTGTGAGGTTTTTTTCCAGAGTTATGTGCCTTACAGGCAAACACCAAGATATGACAAGACAAATACGATTTGCTGATCTTGAGTATCACAGGAAGAACATCCTTCTTCTTCCTTCTAAAGTCAATAATCAGCTCTTTAGTTTTCCAAGCATTTAGTTTGACTCACACTAATCCACATAGGAAGCCATTTCATTTTTATAGGCCTGGTCATGACCTCGATAAAGAAGATAACAAGGGTGGTATCATCCAAAAATTTCTGAATGTGGCAAGATGCCTGACTATGCCTGTAGTCAGCAGTGTACAAGGTAAATAAAAAGGGGATAAAACTGTCCCCTGTGGTGCTCCTGTTTTAATTAAAAATGTGGGTTTTTTATCAAATCTGACAAACTGGGGATGTAACAATAGGTAATCTAAAATCCAAGCAATAGTGGTGTTGTGTAATTTAAAATTGATTTTTAATTTTTCGGCTAAAAGGCAACCACAACAACTTTATTCACTGATTTTGGTGAAAGTGGATCATGTTTTATGGAGAAAATATTTCCTGGTTTTCCCTCTTTCCAGCTGCCCCATCTTGCAGTGATTTACAGAGTTTTAGACTTACACTGCCCAAATGGGAGCTTGGAGCACCATTGGAGTGTTGTTGTATAGCTAGGAGGGGTCAGGTCATGCTGGTGGAACCTAATAGAACCACATGATGCATGGCAAACTATGCTATGCTATGGAAGCTACAGTTAGCAGTTACTTTAAAGCTATCTTTCCATCAGGAATCTCCATAAAAGTTAAGACAGAGCTGCTGGAGGACATCAGTTAGAAAACCAAAAAGTATTTACTCCACAAATTTGCAGCCAGACCAACCCAATTACCCTATTATTTGCATTTTAAAGAAAACAGGCACTATACTATACAAAAACTTTGCATGCATCTGTATAACAAAACATACACTATACCGTACAATAAACGTTCTCCACCAGACACACCTGGTGGAGGTCTGCATTCTGAGTGCACTCTTCTAGTTGTATATTAGTTGCATATTAGGGCTGCATTAATTGATGAGCCACATGAGGGCAGAAGAGCGTCACAACATGCTGACAGGAATGTTTCCACATGAAATATCCATAAAATAGTCATGACTAACAAACACTTGCCTAATTATCCATCAAGCAGACAGGAAGTAACATTTTGGAGTCATGTTTCTTTTAATTAGATGAGTGTAAGTCAAATAATCACTCTCCGTTTAGCTCTGTTTTGGTCTCCATCAACTAAAAAATATATTGCTCTTCAGCTGCTAGATGTTCCTCTTTCTTACAAAGTAGTCACTAAGAGTGGCTGTGGTTTGTGGAGACAATGTTAGTAGGCTGTTCAATGGGCCTATCTGAGTTTTTTTTGCTGGAATCAGCTTACCCCTGCTCCTGAAACAGGGATTGGATGACTGAACCATAGCCACCACAGTAAATGTGCTATTAAACCAAAGAGCTAAAAGAGGCTTAAAAGATCGGCAGAGCTGAAGAGTTGAGTGATATTCTCTGTTGCCATGTTTTTTGCCTTCTTTTTAAAATACAGGAAATCATTTGATTTATTGTTTATGTAAAGTGTTGATTGGTGGAGCTTTAAGATATTTTTTTTGTAAAATATGTTAATTGAATTCAAATGTTCATAGATATGATAACTGAAAAGTCATGAACAGCATATGTGCCCCTTTTTTAAAAACCTAACAGAACACATTCTCCACACACAGGTTAGTAAAAAGTAAAGTAAAAAGAATGTAAAAAGTAAAATATATACACACACAAAAAAAGAAAACTTAAATACATGAATAAATAATCATTAAAAAGATATATATTTAACAATAAATAAAGCACTCAGACTAAAGGTTCATATAGTTAAATGTAACCATGGTAGTGAATGTAACCAGAAGTGTTTTCTTTTGGATTTTTCAATTGCAGTTTCCTAGCTGACAGTGTCACCAAGAACATCATGTCTTCTTAGATATTTCTGCCAATACACCAAGTACTTCAGTACCTGTGCAAGTTGCAATTATTGTTATTAAAAATAGTGCTGAGGCTTAAATAACAGATGCACTTGTGGCATCAATAAACAAAGTATACTCAACATTGAAGCTACCATGATCATTACAATTATTTTATATTGTCAGCAGTTGCAGTTAGACAGCAGTTGGCTGTTGGTTGCAGTAACTAACCACTTTAGAAAAATAAAAATAAAAGGAAGGAACATGTTGCATCAAGTAGCACAATTAAATAAATTATCCAGAGGCACTAATTCAGATCCAAAGTAACATGCAAAACACCATGCATGTATCATTTTAGACTTGATTGCACATTGTTGATATTGTAGTTAAATGTAGCAAAGGAGGAAAATGAATATCATCACTTTATTTATCTATTTTTTAACCCATAAAAGTAGGCCTAGTATAAATAAAGTCAGAGAAAAGTCAGAGTAATGAGGTGGTTTGGTGGAAGGGTGGATCAGATTCAGGAGACGTGTTTGTTTGCTGTGTGGAACAAAAACATTACGCAACTTAACTTACCTAACTAATGTACTTATTTTAATACAAGCCATTGAAAGTCTCATAAACCTAGCCAAGTAGTTTTGGTACCTATATACAACAAACTTACATTGTTTCACAACGTTAAGCATGTACCGTTTCACCACATTAACATTATTGTGAAAGTCTAAACAGACGTTGGTAGTGAGAATGGTTTTTTTTGCTTGTTTTTTTTTACAGTACAATCACCTGGAGTGGGAGAGAGACTGGTGTAGGTGTCTGACCAAAGAGTGACAGTCTGGTACCTCTACCAGACTGCTGCAAAGCCAAAAAGATGACGAAAAACACTTCACTCCTGGAGTTTTTTTGGATGGTTGTCTGTAGTTGCCTTCTGTGGGGTCACGGTGACAGAAGGGAAATGAATGATGCATTGCATGACCTTCATGATACAGTGACCCTGGCAGCATTTGTTTCTCAGCTTGAAAAGGACCACTTGCAGCAATCATCAGGGCATGGGAGACATCTGTGGTTTTCATGATGTAGAGGGCACCAAGAAACATATTTTGTCGGTATTTATGTGTGTGTGTGTGTGTGTGTGTGTTTGTGTGTGTGTTGGAGTGTTGGAGCTTCAAGTGGTATTGCCAATGCTCTGCATGCAGAGAATTTTCTCCCTCTAGTCACCTTCTGTTCTGTAATTGCTGCATGTCCACAATTTTACTGGGTTTGCGGTTGGATGAATTTTTGTTGTATTTCACATTTCCTGACTAAAAATCATTATCTAATCGGAAACTTTGTTTCAAATGGTGCTTTAACTTTTAGCATAGTGATGAACACTGTCTGATTGCCACTTTGGTCTGCACTGTGTTTCCCTCTAGAGATCAGTATGTGTATATATGTGTGTATCGTTTGTGCCAATCCCCCCAGGCACAAGCTGCCACATTGATTTAATGGATAAATCCACACCTTGCAGGTACCAGATGGCTATCACTTTGACTTTAAAGTTCCAGGCTGTCTCTGCAAGAGTTGGTTTGTATGTGACAAGCTAAAAAACAAAGCAGTAAATAAATAAGGCAACCTTGGAGCAGTGTGCACCTAACGAAAGGGTGATTGACAGAGAGACTGGCCCAGAAAAAGGACTTGATGTCATCTGCCTTCCATTTCAGCAGACATTTTTACTTTTACCTGACCAAATGAGAGAGCTGTGCTGCAGCTCCAATTCCAATACCTTAAATGTTATTTCCCATTAGCACATACTGCTTTATGTAATTAATTGTTATCATTCAGTTATAACAATAACTTGCAGTACAAGTTGAAAAAAATTATTTCATTTGACTAATAGAAATAGACACTTGTCCTTTATTGTTTTAATGAAACTTGAAAACACAATTCATTTAACCTTGAAGTCTTGATTGGCTAAGGACAACTATCATAGCATCATGCTACATGATTCCTTTTCATTTATGAGTAGAATGCACTGGAAAAACTGATTAATATTTCTTTACCTATAGATCCGCTACTAAAGACTGTCCTCCCAAGAAAAAAAAAACAGCATCAGTCGCTTCAACTGTCAAATGTCACAAAAAACGAAAGCACTGACAGATAACATTAAAACCTTCTGAAAACTTTCCAGTTACTGTAATATGGAAGACTAATAGGAAAGCTTTGCACCTGAACTTAAAGTACCTACATTTCAAACCCACCATTCAAACTTATAGTTGGTTTTGATCCTCAGGTTGGAACCACTGCTTCAACACAAGTCCTATAACATTTTCCCTGAATTCCATTGTATGGTATTGATAATGAATTTGTCCATTTGCAGTATTCCAGTATATTCTTGACCTTGGAATAGCGATGGTCAGTGCCTTGCATGTGTGTGGTGGAAGGGCATAATTGTAAAGCGCTTTGTCTTTTACGGTGGATAAGTGTATTCTGAACAAATAAAGCTAGCACAAAAAATTGTCTTGCAAACACATTTTTTAAAATTGCATGCTTTCCTGTACTGTCCTTGAACAATTTATCACATTCATAACTGACAAATGGATGGTCTTAAGTGGAAATATGTTCAACTTTGGATTTGAACCCCCATTGTCACTCTGAAGGACAGTGCTATGACTTCTCATCCTTGGGCATAAGGTTTGGAAACATCATGTAAACATTTATAAACTATTTTGAAAGGATTTGGACTGAGTGATTTCTTCAGATAATATGCAAGGCACATCTTGCCACTGACACACAGGGAATTGGATGTGCCAGCAGAGCCAGGGGCTGCATGTGCTTGACTGCGCCCTTCTGACATCACCCATCATTCTTTTGTAGCTGGAGACCTCCTCTGCCCATCATCTTGTTCTTCTCACCAACATATCTGGCAGAGTTTTGAAAGATGAGGTCTACCGTGGGGACAGCTCACCATGATAGGCAGAAATGCCTGCCTGTGAGTGTATTAGGAATCATGAGTTCTGGTTCAGTCTTGTGCTAACCTTTTCTCATTTTCCTGGGAGAAGTGGAGCACCAGAACAGAATTCCATAAACTTTAATAGTTTAGTTTGGAGAATGAAAAAAAGATATGAAAACCATTTAAAATTGAACTGTCATTTTATTGCTTCTAATTTGTTCTTGGTTACTCATTTCTCACTTGTCAGTTTTTCACTTCACTAACACTGCCATCCCTTGTCGCAATCTATTTTTTTTCTTCAAAACTTCATTCCTATTGACATCCCATCACACATTCATTTTTATATCCGAACTGTCTTCTCTCTTCTTGTCTCACGTTCTCAATTTTTGAGGCAATAATTCATTTTTTTAACACTTTTTAGACTGGATTGTAAAGCTCATGCTGTGCCGAACAGCAGTGCAATTGGAGAGGGAAATAAAAATAGCTTGGGATGTCAGCGGGGGTTTATGATGGCCTCTTTTCCTCAGAGAACTCATATTAAGCCCTACATCTTACACAATAGACTAATGGATCAAAGCCTTGCAAAGCTAGTTCAGGCTGACAACTTGAGTCACCCCAAGTGGAGGTTTCAGCACATTTCTCTTAGTGAGTGTTTCTAACTTCTGTTTAAAAAGAACCTGCCCTGTAGTATGCAGGCTTAACAAACACACACCAGATTACATCCATCATCTGTACATGTATGGTAGTACATCAGGCCCCTGGTAATCATTACCATTTTTATTGCCTGTGAAGGCAATATCAAGTAACCACTACTCCACTTCAATCAAGCTAAAGATCATTTGGTAAGCTTGCAAATTGTTGCAGTTTGATACACTTATCAGTGGTTCACTTTGTGAGCTTTAACTTCAAAATTCTTTTTGATTTAGACTTTTTATGTTTAAGTAATTACAGTATCTCTGCTGTCAACAATACAACATACAAGTCAAAATTGTTCCAGAGTGGCACTGTAACCTCACCCTCATCATTAAGTGGTTTGTCTGCCTTCTCTAGTCGGTGGTTGTCTGGGTCTTAGGTTCCATTTATACTTGTCATTTCAACTCTCTCCTCTTTTTAATGTAATTCACTTTTTTACTACGCTTACACATACAGTACCAGGGGGCGGCAAATAAGTCTGACATTATGACAATTTTTTTCAAGTTGTTACATAGCAGGCCAGAACATTATTTCAGTCAAATTATTTTATAACCCTATACTCATGTGCATGTTTAGCTCAGTTGGTAGAGTGCAGGACTCCCGTTGGTAGTAGTTGTATGATTGATCCCAGAATCCTGCACTTTTTTTCTCTCCATTGTTAAAGAAAATGATTAGCTTATAAGGACACTTTTTCACATGCTTGCAATAAAACATGGGCTGCAGTGTGTGAATTTAACCTATGGACACTAATCATTTCCCTGAAGAAAATTCAGGAAGATCCAATCACACTTTTCCTGATGGCTTTTTCAGAGGTGTGGCAAGCAAACCAGAGACTCTTTCAAATGTCCTTCAGAACTTTTCAGAGTTAAAGCTCTCAATAAACTCAACATGAAGCATTGCTGTAAAAAACGTTCTCATGCTTTTATTTTGGATGCGCAATAACTTAAGAGGAAGTGATTATGTGAGTAACTGTTGCTGTCATGACTGAGGTCTATTTCAGCATCAGCTACTATCAATTTATTCATTTTTTATTTTTCTGTTATCAAAACCTTATTTTGGTTTAACCTTGTGATGGGCTTCCTCAAGCTAAAATTGTGCCCTGAATGCGGTTATGGTTGGATTCACAAGAGTTTTAAGAATAGGGACTTATACATGCCTTTTCAAATTTAACATGTGTTTTCATAAAGATGTTTTGGTTTTAGAGAGACATTTGATGTTAGGGTGCAACATAAGCTTGAAATATTTTGATTAAAAAGTTGTCTGCTGTATGTTGTTATTGCAGAAAAATAAGTTAGTATCAGAAATAGGAATAAAAAGGCTTACAACTATGGGAGGCAAGCAAGAGTCATACCAAGTAAGCAGTCCAAGAAAGACAAATGAATCCAAAGTCCAGAAACAGGCAATGTAAAAGAGGAAAACACAGTGAAAAAAATAAACATCACAAAGACTCCTCAATTATCTTATTTGGCATTTCCTCAATCCTGAATCCTTGCTTGAACCAGAAGCGATCGGACTGATCTGGGACATCATCTGGAACATTTTTCTTTTTATGATCTATTATTTCCCTGTTACTTTTATTATGGATACAATTAAAGTCAGAGAAGGAGTCTGTGTCTGTGTCTGTGAGTAAGATGCAAGGAAAAGATCAGACCGTTCTCATCTCGGGGCGTCCAACGCTTTCAGAAAAAGTGACAAAGCGTTTTTATTTGACGCTAAAGGTACCCTTCAGCGTCAAACCGGAAGTGCTAGCTGTTTACGTTCGTGTTAAAGGTAAAAGGTCAAATAATTACCCTTTGTCATGCTGTCTGAAAGCGTCGGTAAAGACGCACTGAGATGAGAACAGGCAATTAAGAGACTTGGGATACACCCAGGGACATCAATATACCAACCATAAGAAGGACATGGGGACATAAGGAAAATGTATGAATAAATAACAAGTAAAAACCTTAAACAGAGTACACAAAGACAGGACGGAAGAAAAGTTCACACAAGGTTCAACACAAAAAGAAGGGTTTTACAAAACAGCAAAAACATAAAACAGGAAATAACATTAAACCTCAAAACTATGGCAGTACCTCTCACACACAATTGGAGATAATTGCTGATGTAATATATAAAGATGAGTGGTAGTATTGTGGTACTTTGTTGATTTTTTTTTTGTTAAAACACAAATCGTACACTGACGTTCTGCCATAGGAAGTGCAGCTGTCTTGCATTGGATATAATCAACTTATCAGTTGCTGTTCTAACAACAAGTGACATGCAGGAGAAAGACAATAAGGCCTGGCCCATTTTTTCTGAGGCTTTTTCCTATTCTGATCACCATCTTCAAGATGCTGTTCACTCTTTCTTATTTTAGCTCACCTCTGTTTGGTTGACAGTGTCTAACAGAGTGTCATCTTCTTTATGTTCACACACATCAATCATGTAATTAGAGACAGGGCAGAGAGGGTGATGAGTGGTGACTCCTTTCAAGAAAAAAACAATGTAGAACAGACAAGTAGTCATTCTGTTTTCTTCAGTTGTCTTCTATTGTCTCCTGTTGTCTTCTTGTCTATCGTGTAAGTAATGTAACAACAACTAGCACGGTGGTCTACTTGGTTCCACCCTTTCTGTGTGGAATTTGCATGTCCTCCCCATATCTGTGTAGGTTTCCTTCCTCACCGTTTGACCAGACACTGCATATGAATCTGTAGTTGGTCCCCAGGCGCTGTACAGATGGGTTAAATGGACTAGATGTATGTGTATGTGACAAATGAAGTACCTTTACACAACATGAGCAAATAAGTTTAAAATTGACATTGTAATGTATTGTTGCCACATCAAAGTATAGTACCGATTTTAAAGTTTTTTAACCAGGAATTTGAATTTGAAATCCAAAAATAACTGTGGTAAAGTGCTAACTTACTTCCTATAACAAATTGGCAGTGTATCAGTTACAGAAATGTCCAAGTTCCAGGAGACAACCATGCAGGACTATGTATACATTCCTAGTTTAGGAATAGCTAGCAATTTTTTTTGTTGTTTTGGCCTTAGTCACCCTGAGATGTACGCTGTTGCTTCAGTCATCACATCACCTTTTTTACTAACAAATTCTTCCATTAAAATCAAAACCTTTGGTTGATCTTGGTTTGGGGAGTACCTTTAACTTTTATGTATGCATTGTCCTAGTTGGGGAAGTGACACGTTACATGCAGGAAAAACAAAAAAACACTGTCTCGTTGCCCAACAGACAAGTGTCAGCATAAAACAAGACAGTACAAGTACAAGTACTTCTGGAGGGGGCAGGCAAGAGCAAAGGGCACTGAACAAACTAAATCTCTCTACAAGGCAAAACTGGCTGGAGTGGATGGAGCTTGATGTCTCTAAGACTCAGCAACCAGGATGTGGGACAACAAGGTATAAATAGTAACTTGGCAGGTAAGCAAATGGGGCAGATCAATTAAAGTACACTATTTGCCATCAATCCCCAACTGTGTTGGATTGTCCGGGAAAGCCCTCGATTCTGCTCTAGATTCAGCACTCTGGACAGCAGTCATGACAACAAAACAATTATCAATACAACTAAAAGGTAAGACCAACTAAGTAGGTTAGACCCACTGTGAAACAAGCCCACTACGCTGCCCTCCAGACATGTAAAAATCAGTTACAGTGTATTTTTCTTCAGTTTATGGAAATTGCTAGACATTCCTGTCCCTTTTGGGTTTTATTTTAGGCATACCCGTTGCAGTGCCTATGGGCCCCTTTTTATGCTTGCCATTTCAAGTGTCTCAAATCCAGGTAAAATCCAGATGCGATTTAAGAGACTTTCTTTTATATGCAACTCCGTTAAACAGATCAATCTGTAATCCCGCCTTAGTTTTCCTGAACTATTATATACAAATCAGGATTAACCTTTTTCCTGTCCAGAAGGTGGTGGTAAGCACCTGAGAAATCCTCATATCATTAAGTGATTGAACTATTCACAAATCAGAAAAATGATAAAAATGTAATCTTTTGTAGTGTTTTGTTCACCCCTCCATCTAGTCGGAACACATTTATAGTGTGGACTTTTACAGTGATATTATGTTGAAACCTGCTACAGGCCTGCTAGTCTTTCATACATCCAGTCCAACACCAGCTGATCCTCACTAACTAATAAAAGCAGCTAATACTCCCTTGGCCTGCTAACGAACACCTATCACTCCTTCTTTGTAAACCCCTGAAGCCCCCCACCATTAGTGGTGACCCTGCTGACAGAGCTCCCTGTGTTTTGAAGGAGAGGAGGCAGAGGCCAGAGCCTCCTAGACCAAAGCCTGGATTAGTAACTAATCCTTGGAGGTATTTTTCTCTCCTCTGCCACCCCCTGCTTTTGAGGAATCTGCTTGCTGCATGACTTAAATTTTCAAAGGAAGGGAGTTGAACAGAGCGATGTGGGAGTCTGCACAGGGAAGGATGAGAGTCAGAACCAGTTAATGAAAATGTTAGAGAAAAAGAGGAAAAATGCAAAATCTGGCTTTCTATTTTGGTGTTATAGAAATGCCTGAACTTATTCAACCTACTAATTTCACTAAACCCTTCCATAGGTGAAGTCACTGTCCTGACATTTTTATAGTAGCGTTAGGATTATGTTCTTTCATGCAATTGTATAAAAAGGTTCTATTTTAAACAGAATATGTGAATGTTCTGAACTCAAAGCATGGGTGTTGAAGTGGTCATGACAAACTGTGGGGCCTGCTGCAATCAAGTGATTCAGCCCATGTTCAGTATTCCATGTCATCTAGACTGCATGCATTTTATGTTTAATGGCCTGCTTTGTCCTGACTATGATTAACCTACGTACAACTCAAATTTTCACAAGTAATTGCATATCCGTCATTAGTTGTGTACACATTAATGTTCCTTGTATTTAAGTAAACATGGCCAAAGCCATGTAAAATAAGTGAAAATATCAAACACCACAATCCTTTGATCCTTAATTTGGGTTTGTCTGGTGAGTAAACCCCATTATACTAGCATGTCAGCGCTTTATATATTCTGAAAGACAACCTCCTCGCTTTTTCCTTATCATGTTTAGTAGATTCGCATGGGCTGTGATTGACAGCCTTTGATGAGGGCACAATAATGACAATCATCATCACATAACCATCTCACTAATTACAGTGTCATAATCACTGCCATCAAGGAATTCATAGCTGAGTCCTCATTTGCAGAGGGTGAAATATTCATGCTCTTCTGGAAGTTGAGCAGCCTGAATTTTAAAATGATTATACTCTACAAATCTCTGGAGGGACATGCAAAGGAGGAGCAGTTCCAATCAGTAATTCTGTTTTTGCTTTATCTAAGTATAGTTCTGATAAAATGGGGCACAGACCCATAGATTATTTGCAAGTAGACATTGTGATTGCAAAATGCTCATCGTCACAAACATATTTGGTCAAATTAAATAAAAAAGGAATTTGTGCAGTTGTCAGAAAGACTGGAGTTGTTTATTTGTTTGTTGGGCATTTTCTCTTTTTGCCCATTCCTCTGTTTCCCCAGTTGAGCAGATTGGATTATACTGAGCAGAGGCAGTAGAATTAGTGTTGGATCGCTGCGTCGCATATGCTCCCTAGGAGAGATGGTCTTGAAGAAAGGGTGTGTGAGTGAGACAGATAGAAAGAGAGAGTGAGTGAGAGAGCAGATGGTTGAGTTACTCAATGTTCAAACATCCCTGGGCAATAGTGGGGTGCACATTGTTGACTTTTTGCTTGTAATAACTACAGTCACATTTCTCACAGCCACATTTCATGCTTTAGTGGGTGTATGATGTACAATAGGCGTGTGCAAAACTTAATATCTGCAGTGATTGTATAGATCCAGAGTAGAGGATAATCTAAATCTGTTGGGAGGGATCTCATGCTATAGGGAGATTTTCTCCACTAAATGTGTAAAGAACAAGTAACCCCAAGGCTATGCAAGTGCTTCTCATCAATTGGAAAAGTTCTAGAGGCAGCCACTACTTACTGCAGCAAACGTCTATACACTATATGGCTATGTGGAGTCCCATGTCCAATGGGGAAGGAAGTAATCAGAATCTTTACTTGAGTAAAGGTAGCAATGCAAAAAACTTAAAAGATAATTACAAGCAAATGTCCTGCATTCAAAATGTTACTGGAATTAAAGTACATAATTAAAATTAGCAAAATACACTTCAATAGTAAAAGCAGTCAATACAGATGTTTTTGCTTGTTGGTACTAAAAGTATTTGTCTCTAATTAAATCATCATTTAATATGCTTCTATGTAAATCTAGTAACTAGTAATTGTCAACGAGTACCTGTTGTGGAGTGAAAAGCACAATATTTCCCGCTGACAAGTACAAGTACCTCAAATGTAGAACTTGAGTGACTGTTCTGAGCTACATTCCACCACTGTCCATGTACATATAGGTTTGTGTACTTTTGTTTAGGGGCTTCATGATTTGGGCTAGGCCACTCGGTTCTAATTAAGGGAACTTTTAACACTACATGTATACAATGATATTTTAGACAAATGTGTGCTTCCATGTTTTTTGCAAAGCAAAGTTAATAAAGAAGTGTTTTTCAGAGTTTGGTGTGTAAACTCTTGACTTACCTGCACAGAATCTTGACCTCAACTCCTTCCATAAGGTTTGGGGGTGGATTGGATCCCACCATCAGTGACTGAACTCACTAATGCTCTTGTGACTGAGAGGGAGTAAATCTGTCAGGCAGGTTCCAAAATCATATTTAAAGTGTAGCTTTTATAGTAGCAAATGAATGACCATAGTTTTGGAAAGAGATGTTCGACTTACATTCGTGTGTATAAAATTCAGGTGTCCACATACTTATGGCCATATAGTGTACATTCAGCTGCTGCATCGTAGTTGCTTTTTCCTTCTTGTGCCTGATAACACCTATCTTGCTCTCTGCTTCCATTGGTGTTATTAATAGTGGGAGCATAAAGGAGACTTGTTGTGGCACAGAGATTTGGTAGCTTGCAGAGGCCCACCTGCTGACCCAAAGGTGCCCCACCACTGACTATCTAGACAGTCTATCTATTGCAGTGTTTTTTGTGCAGTCTCATGAAGAGCAAGACATGGTCTTGTGTTGATTATAGTGTTCTATAATACTAGGTATGATACAACGGTGCTTAAAGAAAGTGTCCGAATGCCACTTCCATGAAATATATTAACAGTCTCTAAATATATTTCAGAATTTACAAGAATATGTTCTTAACATTGTAGCCCAATCTCAACTTTCACTACAAAGAGTTGGCTTTTACCAGTTAGCGTAATGTGCCTCAGCTGGTAAAAAGTCATAAATCTACAACTTGGTGTATTTATCATAACAACAGCTGGCCCTTGCATACACATGGCAGACTGATTAGTTTAGAAATGCATGGCAGCACCGCCTCCAGATATAACTGTTGTAAGGGATGGGGTGGCCAGACATGGATTGTGCTGTGATTAACTCTTATGTCTCACATGTAAGAATCAAAAAATGCAAGACTAAAGGGGAACATTCTGAAGATTTAAAATGACAGTTTCAATGTTCTTCTACTGTAAAATGGTTACTGTAAAATTATTATTGACAATAAGCAAAGCAGCATTTTGTCTTCTTCAGTAAGTGACTTTCTACATTTTCAGAGAGCTTGCCTGGTCTTGCTGCAGTCAGGTTATATGTGTAGGTGGAGACAGCAACAGAGGCAAAGATAAAAATGGTGAGTTTCCAGCTAAGAAAAAGTGAGTCACACCTGTACTGAAAACATGTCTTGTGACAGCTGCAATGCAGTCTGGTCATTTAGGGTTCTGTCAGTGAAGGTACTGGCATCTTTGCCTCTTCTAAAGTGGATTTCTGGATTGTTCAGCATAGGTGCAAAATGGCTTTTGGAAGAGCAGCACATGGTCTGAAAGACTGACACCAAAACCTGACATCTATTTGATGTACTGCATTAAATGTCAGAAAATGTTCCTTCTTTGAAGAAAGTCAGAAAAAATGTACAGCCAAGCCATAATGCACCCAGGACTAACAGCAACAGGATTTTAGAATGACACATTATTCAAAATAACATTTTAAAACAGTGACAGATCCCTACATATACCTTTTTTAAATGATTAGCTGACAAAATAATGACACTCATACTGCCTCCCAAACCCTATACCGAAGTGTGTTTTGACTGGCTTTGACTTGACTTCAAGCTCTCAAATGTGTACTCTATTAGTTCAGTTTTGTTTCAGCAGGTGGTAACAACGATATTTAAGTTATAGTCTCTATCCCAGAAGTGCAGTTTGTCAGGAATGAGAACATAATCATACTGACTGCAGGAAAGGCCCAAACACAAAAATGTTATGTGTACAGCAAAACTGTTGTTGACAGCAGCCCCTCATACTAAAATATTACAAAAAAAGCCATAACTGAACATATGATACAGACCAAAGTCTTTGAGTAAAAATACCATATTTGGTTCTCAAAAATGCAGAATTGTGAGCCTTGTGTAAGTATAAAATGTCCAAAACAGACCTAAACTACACAAAAAATCACATTCAGGTTTGGCATAATGATCATGCAATTTGTGTGAGATTTAAACATTAAACAAGTTATTTCCTCCTGACCATAAACAGCTAGATTAGCCCCAGTCATGCTTGCAGTCACTGGGGCTAAGCTAGCTATAGGGTTCATACGTTTCATTCTCATCACATGACAAAATGCGAAGAAGTTATTCCTTAATGTAGACTTACCAGTGTGCTAGCTGGCCAACTAAAAACCAAAACACACCAAAACAAGAAAAAACAACAGTTAACATAAAGTATATTTCTCCTCTTTTGGAGAAGACTAGCCCCCTTCCCACACCTCCAGACCAAGCTTCAAGCTAGCACGTGACACAATATGGATGTCCCTTCAACCCTTCTGTCAAAGTCCTGGTAAGACAGCCAAAAAGAGAACCCCCAAAATGATAAACTAATGACAAATTACTGGGACTACAAAGTAGTTGCTAAATTTCAAATTGTAACCACTTACACTACATGGTATGGTAATGAGGTTACTTTTACAGCAACATGTTGTAATGAATTACTGTCCCACACTGCATTTGAAACAAGCAGTGGCAAACAATCTATTTAGTGTTCCTGTGAATGTGTTTGCATGTATACATTTATTCTCTTGTGTATTTTGTTGCCACTAGCACACACAGGCGGCGCAAAGCTCATTGCCTGGCCTTGCGGCTGTTGTGTTGGGATGAGACTTCTTCAAAGTGAGTGATTCTGATTTTGTGGTTATCTGCAGAATACATCACTCTTCTACTCTCATTTAATATCCCAAACCACAACTCTGGTCCAACCTTCAGCCTCGGTGGAGAATTTTGTGTTTTTATTTGCCCTACCTCCTGGGCAGCCTCACAGGCATCCTCCCACAGGTTCCATCCAGCTTGAAGAGCAAAGACAGACAGCAATTCATTCAGCTTCTCTCTTTTTGAATCACTACACATCCAAATATCCCAATCTGAATGGTAACTCCATATTAAAGGGTAACTTCTGTTTTTCAACGAACACCTTAAAAAGGTCTATCTCTGTAGGGATCCTTTCCATAATGCTGTCAGACACTTAAAATACCAATATAATAAAATAAATGATATAGGAATATAGAAAAAGTAAAGCTATAATAAAAGTATTTTTTCTGGCTCTCTTGAAATATCAGGAAATAGGCATGATACTGGATAAAAAGACATTCATCACATAGGGAATATTGGGGTGTCATCTGCATAATTATGCTGGTGACTTTCAAGGTGTATGACCTAAGATCCTTCACAATTTCTTTATCAATCATTAATCAAAAGCATTATGTTTTGTCCTGTTTTCTAAATCCCTTCCTAGTGAATGAAGATTTTTTTCTTTGCCAGAAGTTGTTTTGTTAATGAAATCATGTTTAATTTAATATAGGTTTCAGAACTTCAGAATTATCTGCAACCAGAGGTAGGTAGATTAGCCAAAAACTGTCCTCAAGTTAAGAACTTCAAGAAGTAAAAGCAGTCATCAAAAATAACTATGTGAGTTAGAGTACAGAAGTATCTACTGAAAAATGTACTGAAGTAGTGAGTAACCTCAAGATAATAACTTGTGCACACGAGGTACAAAATATGACCTTATGGGACTTAGGATGCTCAGTACAAATCAGTCTCTAACCTTGCTTTAAATGTCAAATATCAGAGGACTCATTTAGGCTAATTTGGAGACGTGACATTTCACACACATTCACTTGTACATTTTGTACAAGTCAGGCTACCATAACCAGTTAAATACAATTAATACATCTGCACACAGTTAGCTCACATATTTACATTAGAAAGCAAAGGAAGCAGACATTGTAGATTTTAACCATAATATAATGTGTTTATTTTAATATTATATTATAAACTTATTAGCATTAACACAACAAACACACTGTTTATTGTCAGTTCAGTGTTAGCATGTTTCTCTGATGTACTGACCTCAGACCTGCTTTCACAACTGGAGCTCACCGCACTCATTGTGGTCTGTTAATATCACTATATGAAAGCCAGACTCCGACAGTGGAGAAAGATAATAGTGAGGCCAAGGATGATTTGTCTCATCTGAACCTCCTGCTGTAGCGAAAGCCATTATTCTTTACAGAGTCATGAGGGTGCATGGCTGCTGTAGACTGGCAGTAGACCTAAGAAATAAATAATACATAAATAAAGGTAGTGTGATTATTATCTGGAGTAAAAATCTAAATAAAAAAACTCTCTAATTTACAAATAAAATTTACTATGTAAGTACATAAAATGGTGTAACTGTAAGCTTCCAAAGTGTATTTGACTATACCATGCCATAACCATACAGGCTGTATAACATGAGACTGTTGTAGTACTAAATACAAACCCTTGGGAATCTGACGTGTGTGATTAATCTTAGGACCTACCTTGTCAAGTCATTCAATCTATGTGACATGGACAGACAGAAAGTGCCAGATGCTGCTGTCAACACAAGCACCTGTTGTTGTCTATGGCTGCAGGCAAGTTTGGGGCATTAAGTGCCACATCAAACTGTTTTGACATCACTGACCATCTCCCAGCTTCAGCTTAAAATTGTGCTGGTTGTACACCTTTTTTTCCAAGGGTGGCAGATAGAAAAATGGGTATATAATTGCCGGGCTTATATCCAGACTTTCGCATGTGGAACAGTCATACAGTCACACGTCGATAGAAACAGCAGAGATATCAAGTATTCCACTAACTGTAGAAGAGTAGAGAGGGGTGTTCCTCTTGCCCTTTCCAAATGGACCACTAATTTATTCATATACTTTGGGGACTATCGAAAGGCATGCTGTGAAATTTAGAAAGCCATTAGCTTAACTAAAATAATGTAGATGTTAAAACTTAAACTTTGATGCTTCATCATACACAATCACCATACTTGAAGTGTTTTATTAAGAATTAACAATTTTAAGACTATGTAATATTAAGATATATATATATATATAT
>JAPMOB010108341.1:0-21018 GCA_029875015.1 Lepomis gibbosus
AGAGACGCCTTGTAATTGGAAGGTTGCTGGTTCAATCCCCAGCTCCTTCAAAGAGAGTGTCAAAGTGTCCCTGAGCAAGACACTGAACCCCTAACCACTCCTGATGAGAGGTTGCCACATTGCATGGCAGCCTCTGCCATCAGTGTATTTATGTGCTTAGAGTGGATAGTAGGTCGGGTTCTTTTGCATTATCTTTAAGCTTTGGCAATATTGTTCTTTGACATTCATGCCAATAAAGAAAAACTAAATTGAATCGAAAGCTTTGTAGAAATGTAATCCATTTAGTCCCAGGGTTATTGCATTTTAATTGGTTTTGGTTTTTTATTTGATTAATTGCAATGTGTTAGGGACCACTAAATACCAAAATAAACTCCTGCATGGCTACTTAATGTCTCATATATGGCTCATGTGTCAAAATCCTGTTTTTAAAGCTTTATTGATTTATTTGAAGAAACAGGTACTGACTACTGTCAGTGAATGTAGAGTAGAAAACCAACTTCTCGGTCACTGTTGCTCAAACATTGATCTGTTGACTAATTCTCTTTGTGGGTTTGGTTTTTGACTCTTGCATTATTAGTTGGCTGAATGGGTAACTAAGCTGCTTTGACCAGAGCCATGCAAATACTGAACTATAATTCTGACCTAACAATTTGTTTATATTGTATAGACATATAGTAAATTGATAATTCTTTTATCAGATTGATCAGTAACAACACAGAGCACATGAAATGATAACAGCCAAATAATAATTATTAGCATTTGACATTTGTTTTCAGAAAAAAAAGAGACCAACAATATCCATGAATGTCTATTAACTCAACCTAGGGACTGGATTTACTTCTGTGGTAAAAGAACCATAGTGAGCTCTGGGAATCGCTCTCAACCATATGTCAAAGCAACATTTAGGCCAATGGGGTATTACAGGGAATCCTCTTAATGATATGGAAATACCAACAGCTTCCTCCTGTCTCTGAGACCCTGCTTGCGTGTACAATAGGGTGAGATTAAAGCATAAAGGGGCTGCATTCATTCTATGAATCACAGGTGTTTTTCTTTATTTAATCATATTATGTATGAAGACATCATCACTTGGAGCCTTCAGCTGTGTCCCAGTTTGAGACGTGTGCTTTTGACTGTTGACCTGATAAATGCCCTTCTCTTGTCGGTTTGCAGTTTGATGTTATTTGCCAAGATTTGTGAGAAGACTGTGCTGAAACGAGTCCTCAAAGAGCTATGGAAAATCGTGCTGAATACAATCGAGAGAACAATAGTTCTGCCTCCGTTGAATGACCAGAGTGTGAGTTTGATTAATTATCTGTCTGTTTTCTTTTTCTGTTACACTTTTATCTCTTGCCCTGCCCTCCACCTCCCTCTTCTTCTCCACCTGTTTCTCTCTCATTTCCTCCATCTGTTCTCTTCCTCATAACGCACACATAACTGTACATGAGATGAAACAACATGGAATCTCTAAATCTTCACACACGTGGAGTGCATTTTAAGAGCCAAGTTGACGTTTTTATCTCAGGAATATCTTATCTACAGTTTGTTGGTTTTTTCGGCGATGGAAACATGAAAGTGCATTTTAAAGTAGAGTTCGAGTGATATGGAACTCTGATACCGATTTCAATGTTTGAGATTTTTAAAAACCTGATTGCCGATATATATCAGCCGATATTGTTTTTTCTCCTTATTTTAAGAAACACATGACATAAATAATCTGTCCAGTTTACTTCACACATGGCTGTGATTGGCTCCAGCCCCCTGCGACCATGTACACAGGATAAGTGGTTGACGATGGATGGATTATCCCTAAAATTTTGTTATGTTGAGACCATATCAAGATCAAGACCATGACATAATGCAGTATAAAAAGAAAATTCTTTATTGTGATAAATAGTACTTAATACAACAAAATATATTTATGTTTTGATAAATAAGAGTCAATTAAATCTACAGAAAAAATTTAAAAAATGTCTGATGTTATAAATTGTAAGTAGAGTATTGTGGGGGCCAGCAGAACAGAACCTATAAAAAAATACCAATATTCTACTAGTGCTACTAATAATAATAATACTATATAAATCATCTCTCATGCCATTGCTATGATAAACAGTTCTCTTTCAATTAATTAAATATATATTTTTTGTCGTGCAATAGTTATTACCTTACATATAATCTGCCACAATGACTACTTTCTATTATGTAGCATATTCAGGTCTAGTTTATTACCTTTACCAGCACTGTTAACTCTATCCAAAGCTATGAGAAACCATTTCCGAACCAGCACCTGGCTCTAAAACATATCATCTATGATACAGTAACCCAGAGGAAATGCTGCTGTTTAATAAATGTCTGTCTACAACAAGGACCTGCAACTTTGAGATTTCACACTAACATTTCACATTCAAAAGAAGAGCTAATGTTATAGAACTATGTTAGGCAGAAAGCCGTGTTAGATACAGCTCACGTTTATTCACAAGTCTGCTCTGGTTTAATAATTTCTGACACGCTGTTTGTAACTATAGACGAGCAGCTTGCGGATATATTTAGAATATGTCAAACACTATAGTTTAATCGCTCATTAACATTAGCCCTCCTCCACAACATGTCATTGGCTTTATGGCTAATTTAGCAGCTTTAGCTAGTGGGCAGAGTTAGCTGCTGTAAGTTGTGTTAAATAATATTTAGAAGTGATAAACTAGGTAGAAATGAGAGGACCGTTCACTAGAAGAGCCGCACTGTTTCAGAATAAATCTACAATTATGTCTGTCAGCGTTACATTAGCCTCCATCACTCACCTTCTTTAACATTAAACATCCTGCTGTGACCCAGGAGGGTGCAGTGAAAAACAGGAGGGTTAGCAAGTCAGGTATGAATATTTTCACGAGAGGAGAAGTGATGAGGGCTGTTTTTATTATTATCTAAGTCATGTAACTGAAGTGACAAATGACCCACTCACTGTGAAAAGACTGTGGGAGCTGAGCTATTCACAGTAGCTCCGGCATAGCCGGTGTGACACCAAAATGTGTGACCTATCAAATTCTGTGACCCAAATGGGAAGTTAAGTGCCAGAGACTTTGTTGACGATGTGAAGCGACTGCTTGGTTGGGTTTAGGTACTAAATGTACTTGGTTGGGTTTAAGTACTAAAATTGCGCTGCTTATGTTGTTTTTATTATTTTTTTCTATAATTATCTATTAAGTGTTTCCCTATGTATTTTGCCATAACTGAACAATATCTGTCACTCCAACAGCAAGGGGCTCAGATGATCTTCAATGCTGCCAAGGACTTGGGACAGCTATCCAAACTGAAGGTAATTTTTGGATGAACCCAAAGCAGGTGTCGCTAATCTCAGTAGCACACTGTCTGAACCCTCTAGTGTCTCATTTCTAAAGGGATTCCTCAAAGCTTAGCCCGACTCATCATCTCAGTTAAACATGCATTATGTCTACACACAATGAGATTTCTAATTATGCTGAACATGGATTATATATTATATTGTAAACAATATATCAGAGGCATTATAATACAGATATACACAATACTTAATGCACTACAGGGAACTCCCCACATGGCCATATTTAAATTTATTCAAATCTTTTGTAGGTAGTCAGACATGTAACTAAACATTAATAACAAAAATATAAAATAGATATACATATAAAATACATTGTTTTGATAGAAATATACAAGTAGATGTATCGGTTACCAAGTGCACCTAATTTACTTAATTTCCAGATTTGATATAAATGATATACTGTATTTGCTACATCCAAATGACATGCTGATATGTAATTTGGAAGCATAGTCATGTAAGATACTGTAGGCTTTGCATTGCGCAGTGTAACTCGGTGCAACACTAGCCAGGCTGGTATCTAATTGCCGATGTGGCCGGAGGATGTTTAATCCCTGGAGCTTGGTGTAGTGAGGCGCTGGAATGGATCAGTGGTTACACTGTGGTTTCACTAACAACTGTGGTATGACAGTACCTCAGAGAGGTATTTTAGCTCAGTGGCTGCAAGCTGAATGTGTTTTTAGCAGCATTTATATGTGTGTTTACCTGTTCGTGTGTTCGCACTGTTTGTATTGTGTGTGTCAGATGTCCTTTGAGGGAACGTCTGGATACTGTACATCAGTGTACAGATGGTTTTGTTTCTTTTCTCTCCCAAAGCATTGAAGTGGTTTATCATTTATGATCATAATTTTCAGCTCGTCTTACCGAAATAATTTATATTCTGTATATTCTTTTACTTAAAGTTAATTGTGATGCTGGCTGTGTTGTTCGGTTAGTTAGTTACATCATATATTCTATTATATTATTAAAGCATATTTGTAACAACATTTACTACAGGTGTTAACATGTAAAATGAATACCTGTCAAAGTGCTTTGACCTTTGACCCATGTAATGGATTCATGGAAGAGCAGAGTTACTCAGGCTGATATGTTTTCTGTCAGAAACAAATGATGCTGTGTGGTACCACTTTGAAAATCACATTTTTCCACCTTCACAAATCGATGGTCATCTCTGGGTTGCAAATATCTGCTTAAGCAAATATGGGGGGAAGGGAGTATTTCTAGTGTTTTATGTGCTCTCCCTCCTAAATATACGGTTCTGTATTTACGAATAATGATATTATCATTGTATTATCATACTCATGGAAAATGAACGCAAATTGAATCCAAAGAAAGGCCCTTTTTTTCATCAAGCACGGTGTCCATACATCTTCACCATGGGGTTTTCATCAGAGAGAAGTATTTCTTCCAGCCCTTAGTTATTTTGGGGCTCACCATTACATTGTTTTCCCGGGATGGGGAGATTACTGGAAGTGAGCCAATACAAATCAAGTGGGCCCAGTGCATTTTTGGCATCAAAACAGACGTCTCAGCACAGATGTTGATGAAAGTGTTTTTCATCTCACACCACCTCTGTAAAATCTGTTTAAAACTAACTTGTAGCTGATAAAATCTATATCGTATTCTGAATACAAAATACATATGTGTGTTTCATCTGATTTAAGAGAGGGGATGTGCATTTTTGCACACGGCTCTTCTAGTGTGGTTAAGTTGATTAAATCTTCACAAACTAGTGTGTTTTTTTGCACACGAAGGGAGAGACACATGAAACTGTCTGTGATTTAGTTTCTTCAGACCCCCTTTCATAAAACTTTAATGTCATTTTGCCTATGGCTTGTAAGGGAAACACCTGGGAAATAAGGCAGTGTCAGAAGTTATTTGTTGTAATCAATTCACTAATTAGGAAAACTTCAATTATAATTGACAAAAAAAACATTTTTCATGGTTAAAATAGATTTTCTAGAGCAAGGCTAAAATGTATCATACATTCTGCAATTGACTGCAACTGTGTGCTGTTTTGCCTCACTTAGGGCCACCACTAGAGAGACATTTTAAAATTAAAAGTGTCTGATTGTGACCTGTGTTCCTGTTTTGCCAACTGGTAGAGTAGCTTGATCTGATTTCCCTCCAGGAGCATGTAATTCGAGAGGAAGCCAGAAGTTTGACCCCACGACAGTGTGCAGCCATGGACCTTGTGCTTCCCACCATCAAGGTGAGTTTCATGCTGATTTTACTGTTGGCTGTACAGCAAGAGACACCTGGGCAGCTAAACTTGACCTTTAATAAAGACAAGAGGGCCACAGGACGCATAGCAGAGCAGAGATATGCAAATTAAATGAGAATTTTGTAAATAAATTATCTATTTTCCTTTGTTTTTAATATAATAGATTAGTTAAAACTGGAATCTAAAATATTTCAAGCATTCATGATGGAATTTCAGTTGACTGGGTAGCAGTGGCAATTTTTCTATCCAGTTATTTGCATGTTGTAGAAGATCAATTTACAGTACATCTTAGTATATCTTAAATGGAAACTAGAAGAGTGCACTGAGTAGAGGGCAGATCTCTTCCTGGCCTGGTATCACCAAATGGCGTTTGACTAACACAGCAATGTGTTAAAAGTCATTTTGTGTGTTATCGCAACGTTTTTTTTGCTTTTTGCTTGTTTTTTCATCGCATTTAGTGACGTATGTTGTCCAGAGAAGAAGAGTCATTTTATCATTGAGGAAAAAGTGTCAGGTGACTTGTAGTATAACGAGCGACAAAGTCTGCGTAGGCATGGATGGAGGGTCCAAACAGACACAGGACTGAGACCGCTGTCCTGTGTGAAACCAGAAGTCATGTATGAAAATAAACTGACATAAAGTATAATGTACGTAACTAAAGGTACATAATGTAACTGATGCAACTTTTGTACATACAAATCAGTTAAGAAGAGTCAGGAGTTAGTAGTCAATAATAAAGCAGAGCAGTCAATAAAATAGGTATTTTTTAAAAAGTGTGAATCACCACAACCATGAGAGGTCTTTGAGAATACATAAATGTGTACAAAACATGTTAGGCTGATGATGGATCCAGTAGTATGCGAGATTAGCTAGCGCCCACAAGCACATGATCAAATGAATGATCCCAAAAGGCTTACGCCTTAGAAAAAAAAAATACACTGTGCATGAGTATTTTTTATTTTAACATTATCAGAAAACAGAGGGAACTGTCACCTCACAAATTGCAAGAGGCTTGAAACAGAGGCCGGTATGAATTGTTCTGAATCTCTACTTTTTGGCTGTGAGGAGACACAATGCAGTTTCAAGAAGGCCTTAATTAAAGTACTAGCAACTTGCTTGAAAGAAAGCACCATTATACTTTTAAAAACACATGTCATGAGGCTAGTCTAGACCCATCTGAGGATAATTAATATCCTGGTATGGAGAGATGCTCAACGCCTGTCAGCAAAAGAAAGCGTGAAATGCAGCAATGTTAATTTACTGCCATTTGTTGTTAAGGGATAAGAGACAATTTCAAGACCACGACTCAGTTCTACAGGGACAAGAGGAGAGTTATGGTGAGATGCCACTGGGGGAACACTGCATCATAAAGTGCTGAGAAAAGTAATTGATTCTGTTGTCTGTTGCAGGAAGGAAACTACCTGCAGGTTTAGATCAATCAAATTGTTGGAATTTTTTTCATCATTATTCCAATGAGAATAGTCAATTAGCACAGTTAAATAGTGCCTCAGGAGAGTTGACTGATCAGATAAACAAATGCTATGCAGAGGGTTACTTGGATCATATTTTTCATTTTGCAGGCACAACAGCTTTAAACCTTTAATCTACAAAAGACAAAAAATGGTGCATTGAAGTAGAACCAAATATACTGTAAATATTGACTACTACATATATGTATTATTGACTTCTATTATTAGACCAGTAATGGTAAGATACATACTAAAGGGCCAAATACATGCAAATGCAGTAAAGTGGCAAATGCTGTCAGCACACAAGCAAGGATTAAAAAGTCTACTTACTAAATAAACCACAGTATCTAGAATCTAGTAGACTGAACTTTGAACCGGTGAAAACTAATGGGTAGGATAATGGGTAGGATAATGGGTAAATGCACAATCCCATACAAAAGTGCCAAAGATGTCATGCAGTCATGGTGCATTCAACGTATTCTGGATAATGCACCATTTGTTCCTTTCTTTGAACTCTGACCTGGAAGTGATTGTAGAAAAAAGGCAGGTGTTTCTTTCTCACAAAATCCAGTAGAACAATATCATCACAAAATTAGGCTACAATTAGCCTTGTTTTCAGTATTCATTTGTGACAGAAAGCATGAACCTTTATTCATAAAACATATTTATTGTGTGCTGTAGGCTATGTTTTGGATTAATTAAATGCAGTTTCCCATTTAGTGTGTGCGACTGTATTTTCCTGCTTTTGATAATCTCCACCCATGACTCACCCCCTGCGTGCCAGATTATGTTTAGGTCACCGGAGGCACGTGTCAGTCAAATTTTGTAACTCATGAGTCATTAGCAAGGCAGAAAACAGTGCCTCCTACGGTGCTGAGGCACAGTCACACAACAACACAACAAAATGATTCTGTCTGATGAAGATGTTGTGGCTCAAATATCACCTGGCTGCTATATACAACCCTATGTCCATCGACTGTAGTATTCTTTTTTGTCCAGTGCCTGTAAGGATATGAGATGTATCAACTTTTTAACTTTATGACAACAGACCCTACACTGACTCTACAAATACTCCTTTGTTCCTGTAATGATCATGTGTTACAGAGGAAAGCTGGCAAACACATAACAAGCCCAAAAGAATAATGGCTATAAAGGGTTTTAAAAATGTGTTTCCAAGTTCATATCATCTTTTCTTTTCAGCAACACCTCCTTTCTTAATAAGATCTGTCCACAGCCACCCTCCCACCTTCCACATGTGGGAGTGGTGACAGCATTTGAAAAGAAAGCAAAGCCTTGTCTGTCCTCAACTATCAGGCTTATCAGCACAAATGGGCATTAACCACCCAAGCACGGATTTCAGATTTAAATGCATAGTAATTAGCTACAAAGGTGGCTATTACTGCTGTCTCTTGTCTGGTCTCTTTATTTGTCTCCTCCGCCTTGTAAAATGTATACTGTCCATGTAATCCTAGGCTATTCTCTCAGCCAACTGTAACCTGTTGTGCATAAACTCAAAATAGTTGTTCAGAGTTGTTCTAAAGTTTCTGTTTTTGCTCTTTTTTCTACATTTTTTTTTTGCAGCAATACTTCCATGCTGGAGGAAACGGGCTGAAGAAAACATTCCTTGAAAAGAGCGCCGATATGAAATCCCTCAAATATGCTCTCAGCCTTTACACTCAACCTACAGATGCCTTGATCAAGAAATATATATGCACCCAAACCTCTCAAGGTAAGGGGGTCATGCTCATTTAGGTTTGAGTTCAGGTTAAGGCTTGCAGATTAATCAAATTTAATTTTCAATTACGATTTTGGCTTTCAACAATTATGAAAACAACATAATCAAGATAAAATGCTTATTGTGCTATTTTGTCCAAAGTCAGTGAGTTAAGCCCTTTGTGAAAGTTGCTAGAAAGGTGTGATAAAAACACAGATTGTGTATACTTTTGTGCAGCAGCACTTTAGCACATTCTCCAGACACTAGTTAGTGAACATATTCAAATCTTATAAACTCTGATACATATATCTGCAGCCTTTCACTACTATAACCATATACTCTTTAAAGCTGGGGTATATAACGTTGGAGAAACTAGCAAGAGAAAGCTAGAATTTGAAAGTATCCACTGGAAAATTCCTACCCCCTCTCTTCAGATCTCCCTCCAAAATCCCCAAAACACATTTTCATGTACAATGAGTATATAGGCAGAGTACGCTAAGGTAGATGATGGTCAGATAGGTAGGTAGACAGGCAGGTAGATCAGCCAATCATTTCATGCCAAATGAAATGATTGGCATTCTTATTCCAGTCCTGTGACAGCCACGGATACCAGATTTATTTCTTTTTTTTGTCTCCAGAGTATATGTTTTATTGATTGCTGCAGGGATGTAAAGAGAATTTTCAACAAATATAACAAAAAATATAAAATATATACAGCATATATAGAATGTATATTTTAAAATGCTACTGAATTCATTACCTATCCTTGCTTTAAGCGATAAGTGAGGAGGAAAGTCTTATCTTAGCTTCCTTTACATTACAGAATGTGTATCCTGAGGATGCCATTGTGTCACTTTATTTTCTATAGGCTCATGTGTGCAGTGGACATTGCAGTAATGGCATCAGTCCATTAACTGTATAACTTGTTTGTCTCTTTCACTGAAGAAAAAAAACAGACAAAAAACAAATAGGCTGAGTTATCTGTGGCCTCTTCACTCTACACCGTGAAGGGCTTGAATGCTCCCATGCTCTTTTTCTCCATCTCGCTCTCATTAGAAAGACATAAACCTACTGTCATGACAAATGAAATACAGTACATGTGTAGTGTAAATACATAAATTCCCTCTCTCTTCTTTCTCTACATCATCACTGTCCAACTTTTAAGTGTCTCATTTATCTGTCACTATATGGAACTTTTCCCCCTATCCCTCTCTCTAACAAGGCTGAAATACCTTCAGGTGTCCGGAGAGATTCGAGAGGAATTCAGTCCAGTTGGGAGTTCAAGCTTTAAGCTCTTGTTTGCCTCAGTGTGTTCAGCCTTGCAGAACACTGCCGAAGCAGACAGCAGGAAACAGAATAGCAATGGGAGAAAGCCAGGCAGCCAGCAGGCCCAACCAGCGTGCTTGCTCTCAGTGACTGGCAGATGGGCAGAGACGCACAGTGTTTCACTGTGTGCTATTTTGAGATTGTTCTTTAGATTTTTCCTCTTTCTCTCTCATCCCATCCCTTCCCCCCTTCTGAGTTGACACCATGTCGTCGCTATCTATCTGAGGTGGTCTAATGTGATGTCTATAACTGGACATATTGAGGTAGATGGTGTGCATTAGGTCAGCAAACAATGTGGGGATGTGCTGATGCTTGATGTAGCACACTGGACAGTGTTTCATTAATCACCAACCCCTGTGCTTTGGCAGCGACACATTTAGACCACGGCATGCACTAGTCTATTCCTGCGCTCGGATGCATACATGTATCTTTCTGTTTTTTATGGGAGCGAGCTGAGGCTGTATAGCTGCTTTGTGGAAAGCGCTAACAAAACACACGTTTCTTCATACAGTAATTTCATGTGAATATTTCACAGCTTTCTGCTTATTAAGTAATCTTGTGTGGGTTATGGGCAACACCTTGGTTGTTGGAAACAGCAATTGGGAAACATGCAATGAATTAAACTGCAACTCTGCAACAATTAATACCTACTACTCACCTTACTTATCTGTTGGTTCCTTTATTTAATAGTTTTCTCACTTAATCTGCTGACCCGCCGTACTGGCACATTTATTTTATCTACTTACTGCCTTCCTTTATCTTCCTCATATATCAGTCATCTTACTCACACTCTGTTCTCCCAGGTTCCTCAAACTGCCCATTCCAGTGTCTGCTGTGTACATGTCTATTTACTATATAATAAAGGCACTAACTGTCTCGTCTCTGACTCCACTCAAAAAGCAGGCAGAATCTTTATATTTATTACATTATTTCAGCCAGTAGCTTAGGTAAACATGCCATGGCATGGCTCTGTTAATTTCCCACAAGTCCGGGGCTTAATTGTGCAGCAGCAATGTTTTTGCGTCCTCCCCCAGCCTCTCATTACAATAAATCAGGAGGCTTGTTTCTTCATTACCAGCTATAATGGACACTGCATGTTTGGCACATATTGATTAACTATTGGAACAACATGCCCCTTCATCAACCACATCGGCACTTGCCTTCCAGTGTTCAACATCTGTTTGTCCCGGGTTGGATGAAATACAAGGCAGTGTTTAGAGGCAGCTGAAATGGGCAGGGATCCCTGCACCAGGCAATGTGAGACACATGGTCAGCAATCAATTCTAATTGGTTCCTGGCAACAACATGTCCCTATTTGATTCAAACTATAATGCTCACGTAACTGTGCCCAAAAGGGCATTTCCTACCTTACACTCTTGTCCCATCTTTACCTTTCTGATGCATTGTTTCCACTTGTCTGCATGCAGTCAAATCCAGTGTTTTGTTTGTATTTCTGTCAAGCTGAACAGTTTGATGATTTCATTGTGTAGAACATTATTTATTTAGTGCATCCTTTCACACCATCTGCCTCCTCCATGGCCTTTAAACCAGTCAGATTATTTATTTCATTTTTCTTGTTTTTCTTCTTGTTGTTCTTTTTCAGCCTCAAGCTAAAGGAAACCCTGTGCTTGCTACTGGGCTGCCATGGGGGTGAAATCAAGTCTACTCCCCTACTGTATTTTTTGGGTTTAGTTTTCCAGCTTTGACGTTTGGCGTTTATACAGTGCTTTTTGGATCAATTTCTGTATACCTCAACTACAAAAAAAGCTGCACCCACAGTTTTGGATTCTGTTCTTTCATCCTCTCTCTGTTTCTTGATCTCTCTGTTTCTCTCCGTGGCTCCCACTCTGCCACTCCTCCATTCTCTCT
Source organism: Lepomis gibbosus (assembly GCA_029875015.1). Lineage (NCBI taxonomy): Eukaryota > Metazoa > Chordata > Actinopteri > Centrarchiformes > Centrarchidae > Lepomis > Lepomis gibbosus. Next base: position 11,958 of record JAPMOB010108341.1, read on the forward strand.
GATTTTCATTATGCCTCTTTCCAATTCTCCTGTTGTTGTTTTGGTTTGTGTCCAGGTCAGTCATCCAACGGATCGGTGGGGGAGGTGTCAATGCAAGTGAATCTCATCTCTCACCCTGGCACTGGAGAGCACAAAGTCAGCGTGAAGGGTGAGATTTTTCCTATACCCAGAGGCCTGCTTTTTTTGTCATTTCTATTCAAATATATTCACACCTGCAAATGTTCACCATGGACAGCTCATTGTGATAATCTCATTTGGGCGATAGTGCTGCTGGGCCACAACCAGCAGCATTGTTGTAAAGTCATGGAGTTTGCTTTAGGGAAACAAATGAGGAAATTAATATCTGTAGGATTGCTGATGACATCATTTAAGTTGAGGTCGTACTGTAGGTTTCTTCTCTGTTTTTGCAGATAAAAAAAGTTGTGGCTTAGCCCAACACTTGCTCTGGCAATGTTGATTTGTCAGCCGGTCCACCACTTTGAACCTGAGTGTAATATCTCAAAAAAACATTTGATGAATAGCTGACATGATTTGTGTTCCTCAGAGGATGTTTCCTATTGACTTTTCCTGTAGCACCACCATGAGGTTTTCTCAGGTATCTGAGGTACTTCCCAATTTTTTGGTGATCCCTTAACTTTTCACCAAGTGCCGTCATCAGACCAACATTTAATATACTTTAACTAAATATGTGCAAAACAATTGACATTCCAATCAGCCTCCCATGTATTTTGTGTTTAGTCTTAAATGGCAAATGTTAACATGCTAAGACTCTAAACTAAGGTGGTAATACCTGCTTATCATCAGTATGTTAGCATTGTGAGCATTGCTCAAAGTACCATTGTGCCTCAGTACAGCCTCACAGAGCCAATATCATTGCTGTAGACTCTTAGACTCTTACAGACTTTTCACTAACTGAGTATATATATGATACTACTCATTTAATCAAAGTACAAATAATTGAAATTACTTAAGATTTTATTAACACTTGTATCATTAATTTAAATTTTTTGTTCTGAAGAAAACTATTTGCATATTCTTGTTTACTTGTGTAAATAAGCACTACTGTTGTCCACTTCTTTCATTTCACACACATTGATTTTTGTTTACTAAATGTTAGCAACAAAAAGCTAAAAATAATAACCCCTATAGCTGCAATGACTTCTGTTATTTTCTGCAGTAGCACCTTCTACACTGTAGCCAACAATCAGCTATAATCAGCCGGCAGCAGTAACTTGCCAGTTAGGTTACTATGACAATCATATATGGATGTTTATTAAAGGAAAATCCATTATTAAAGGAGCAAGAGCTACAGTTTAGTTTTTTTGTATTTGTTTTCTACACTTGTCTATTTCTGTGTGATTTTTCTACATTTCCCAGAATTACTTTGGCAATCACCACAGAACTAAATGCAAAAACCCCCAAAACATGGCGCTATGGTCTGTCGAAGCTGCTGCGCCAATCAGCATTTCAGTCTTCTTTTTGATTGATTTATCCATTTACAATGTTTTTCTTTGTTAATGTAGGTGCAAAACAGCAAATAAAAGTTTGATTTGTTGCCACTGACATCCAAAGATGTTTACCATTAATATTTCCAATGTGCAAATGTTTCTGCTATCAAACTCCATTGTACTCGCTCTGACAGTATCTCAGCATAACATGACATTTTCTTTTGTGATCAACATTTTTATTGGTATATGACATTTTCTACATTTAGCCAAATGAGACCAGAAATACACAGTTTTTTTTACCATTAGTGTCTGTCATGGATTTTCCTATACTTTCTAGTAAACTATATCCGATGTTGCTGATTATTATTTTCTCTGCATTTCTCAGTGGTTGCAGTGAACAACCTTATCTGGCAAACCAACGCCATGTTCCGGCCGTTTGTAGAGGTTAACGCCGTGGGACCACATCTGGCAGACAAGAAGCGCAAATTCAGCACCAAGACCAAGAATAACAATTGGTCACCAAAGTACAATGAAACATTCCAATAGTGAGTAATCATGCTTACTTTGTTTTAGTTTAAGAGTTGCTATATTATTTAGAATATTATCATTATTTGCATCATTTTACCCACCTGCCTATGCAATTTACAATATTGTGTGCAACATTCTGTACCTTAAATGCTACTGTACCTTCAAACTAGTTTTTAGTATGCTAACTACACACTACATAAGAGCTTCCAGCAACTTAGGGCCTGTGTCAACCAAAGCTTTTTTTCCTGACGCCAGCGTCTTTTTTCAATTCATTGCATAGGGAGGGCCTTTTTTCCAGTTGCTAAGAGCTGAAAAATGTTCAACTCTGGGAAAAATGCAGCGTTCATCACTGTCACTTCTTACCCAGCTGTCCAATCACAGTGCAGGAAAGGCAGGACAAACACCACACTAAGCCATCTCAGCTTTTGAACGAAACAATGTGCCTCCACGCCAAGTTATTCCTTTGCCAGCAAAATCTCATCGACCCACATACGGCGAGTCTGTCCCCTCGCTCTACATGTTTCAGCCTTCTCTTCATGCAGAGCAAGGGTCAGAGCAAGTAGACCTAGGCCTACCGTACTTTGTGTTGACATTTTTATATTGAATAAAATATAGCCTACTTGCAGCACATCACCTCCATGGATATTATGTATCATAGCAACCAAAGTGTCTCAGCTGAAAAAAACGCTGTGCCTCCAAAGCACACCCTAGCACTTCCAGCCAGGCATTTTAAGACGAGCATGTGGCGTTTTCAGCTGGTTTCCATCAGTGTTTTCCATGCACATTTACAAGTATCACATTTTAAAAGGTTGATGGAAACGGCAAAATTCAAAAAATTATTCTTAATTACGCAAAACATTTTTACACTCACTTCAGGTGTTTTTTGCCGTTGTCGAAAACCAGTTAAGGTGCTAAATGGAAGATATAAACACTTGCCGAATAAGTTCTGATGTAGCGAACTTGTAACTCACGTCTGATCAGCTGTTCCTGCTGTCTGCGTCTTGCCGGATATTCTCATAACGTGCGGAGACATGACTGGCAGCAATTTGCTCACTTGAAACACATTCCTGAGGAGCTCTACATTTTTGTAAAATCATTGGCCATCAGTTCCATGTGGCTGGTTTTTGTCTTGTTTATAACAGCCATGTGTAACATCAACAAACTTAACTATGACCTGGTTTATTTGCTTTATTTTTCTTTGGAAATATATAAAAAATATATATTTATATGGAAACATGGCTAGTATATACCATAAAATACTTGCAAAACCTTGCTGTTGAAGTCCTTCAATTGTTCTAAGCCAGTAATACTCAACTTACAGCCAGCAATAGGATGCCAGGTGGCCCCGTCTACCATTTTCTTTTTTCCCATTAAAATATGGTCACCTCTGGCTCAAAATAAACAAGATGGTGATGGCCAGTATGACAACCTTGATGCTTCAAAACAGCTGTCTACAAACCAATGGGTGACGTCAGTAAATGTTCAATTTCACTTGGCAAGTTGCATATTAGCCTATCAGCTATCTCTGCATAGCGCAGAATTGGTGACACTTTCTGTGAACAGGTCATGTACACCTGATGCGTATGGCAAATGGGAGAAGTTTGGCTTCAGAAAACTTCACCAAAAATACTTCAAGTTTAGGAACAGGTTGGGATGAAATAAAAAATCAACGTTGACTTTTGGTTTCATACGGGACAGCCGCCTTCTGGGTTAAAGTCCTGTGTTTGACCCATCAATCTGTCATGACCTTCCTTCCTACGGGGACTTTGTCCCTGGCCCCTGGCTTTGTGTTATTTTGCGTAAGTGGCCCATGGGCAAATCAAGTTGAGTGTCCTTGTTCATATCAAACAATAGAATGCAAATGCTTTACCAGCACTTCTGCTCATTGCATTGAAACTGTTGAAGAAGGTCAAGAGACTGTTTAGCAATCCTAGTATAGACTTGTGCCGTCTTTGTTAATTTAGTACAGGCTGCTTTTAAGTGACCTACAGACTACTTGACATTATCTGAACTGTCATGTTGTGGTAAACCCTACATATTTATTATCCATGCAGGTTGAACGATTTCTAAACTTAATGAATACTACAATAGAGTAAAACATGCTCCACATATTTGAACTCTTGAGGCTGACCTTTCTGACTGTGTCATTTCACTGTGTCATTTCTCCCAGTGTTCTAAGTAATGAACATGGTCCAGAGGCCTACGAGCTGCACGTCTCAGTAAAGGACTACTGCTTTGCCCGCGAGGACCGTGTCATCGGCATGACGGTCATCCAGCTTCGAGAGCTGGCAGACAAGGGCAGCTGCTCTGCCTGCTACCCCCTGATGAAAAGCATCTCCATGGACGAAACTGGCCTCACCATCATGAGGATACTCTCTCAAAGGACCAACGATGAGGTGGCCAAGGAGTTTGTGCGTCTCAAGACAGACACACGCTCGGCAGAGGAAGTGTCGTAATGTGGAGCAAAAATGCAGTATTAAAAATAGTTGTGTTGTCTTAAGTGAGAGATAAAGAGAAAAAGGAGAGAGCAGTATCAACAGTTGTTCTTTCTGGATAGCTGGAGAATGAGATTGTCCAAAGAGAAGAGCAGAAGGCCCAAATGTGTCGAGGCAGCAAGACAGTGAGAGAGAGAGAGAGTTGTGTTTGTTTGTTTGTTTTTGTGCATGTGCGTAAAACATCTGTTGGAATGTTCATTTTAAAACTACAGTATGTACAAGTGTTTACTTACCGTATGCTTACTATTAAGTACTATATTCTACGAGTTATGTTAACGAGACATGAAATACCTTTTGTACAACATTTAGTCTTTTTGAACAGAGATTTGTTCCAATAAAGTGCCAAACCAGTGAAAAAAGAACAAAACCAACGTATATGAATTATGGTGAACTTTGTATGTTTGAAATTTGCTCAGTTATTTTGTCCGGTGTAAGTCATTTTCTGACCGTGTGGCGTTTTGATTGTTGCAAAGTCTTTCATTTTGCACCCTCGTTTTTTGGCTTCACGTTCTTCCACACAGCACTGTTGTGCATGTCCTCTTCTCGGTCATGTCTCTCCCATGATTCCACAGTGACCACCGAGCAGGGTCCTGTCCCCTTGCCTTCAAACTGTTTGTATTTTAAGTCGACCTGAAAATAGACCATGTTTTTTTAAATGGCGATGACTGCTATGTAAACCTTCATAGGTGTTTGTAATTTTATAACCATGACAACAATGACGACAGCCTCCAGTGCTAACAGTCTTAGCAAAAAGGATGGAAATGTTTTCCTTTTTTTTGGCTTTTTGTTCCTTCTTTTTGGCCATCAGCTTCCAGCCTTTCTGAATGACCACTGTGAACATGAGCTTTGGAAGGCAAGCTTACATGACATTGCTGACAGTTTGATATTATTGTTTCATATTTTTCCGATAACTTTGTTCCTGATAAACTGCCAAAGTTATATAAAATATTTGTACAAAAGCAATCCATTACATGTATGAAGATATATATGTACATGTGATCTATTACTTTTTCAATGCTTAATATTTGATTATTGATAGGGTGGTACTAAGATTTTATTTTTTTTATTTCCTGTGAAGCTGTTAACCAATATGAAAGTTGCACATGCTACTTTACACATTAGTTATATCAGCTTCTATCATTGGAATTATTTTTCTTCATAAAGGAAAGAGTCTAACATTTGGTAAATATGCAACATTCCTATGTATTGCACTGATGGCGAATTGTATGTCATGTAAATATATTTAGTGAGATATTGTACAAAAGTCTACTTTTCTTCAATGTGCATAAAGTATGTGCAAATGTGTTAAAACATCTGGGTTATTTTGAACAATCTTCCTGTAAACATCCTATCATTTCTGAGGTTATTTTTTGATTGAATCTTCAGGTTCAGGTAAGTAATTAGAACTAACCTGCCAACTGCTCCTCATACAAATTCATTGCACCTGCTTTCTGCCATTTTGTGTTGAGAGCCACAATATAAAAATGAAAAGATATCATCTACTTTTGGGGAACAGTTTGACAAAGTTTGTACACAATTCTGTCATGAACTGTATACGTAAGTCATTTGCATCCAAAGTGACTCAGAGCAAATCAGCAAACAATTAATGCCAGTATTTAAGAGGAAAAATAATCTGTGTTGATTGTGAAAATTATTTTTCTATAAATTATTTTAAAATAACATAACCTCTTAAAAGAGTATTCCACCGATTTAGCATGACTTTTCATAACTTTGGAAGTCACGATGTACGGGGGGTATAAAAAGGATCAAAACTGATGCAGATCAGAACCAGAGGTCATCTTTTTTATTTTGAAACTACGTTACCCACAATTCTCAACGGACAGTAGAGGTGTGTTATGCTAGTAGCGGCTAATGTGGCTTCAAGTTGCTAGTCTCAAGCAGAGATGAGGAGAGGACTACAAAGGTCTAGTTAAGTCACTTCATTGCATTTTCCAACCAACGTCACTTGAGGCAATTCAACATACTTCACATTGCTCCCGCTGGATCTATCAAAGGCTTTGTACATTTTTTTCACACACCTAGTAGTACCCCATGCGCTGACGGACTTTGAGGTCTAAATGGAGTGGAGTTCCCCTTTACAATGTTACAAACATCTTTCTACACACCCTAAAGCACATTTTGCACTATTAAACAAATATTTCAACTTTGTCTTCCAATGATCTTGCAATTGGACATTTAATGGGTAATTTTACAGATATCAGGTTGCAGGTGAACACACTCAAGCACATAGATAACCTTATTCCTTATACTATAACCTCATACTAAAGAGCATTGTGCCATTTTAAAACATTTAAAAAGTATCCCTAAAATTAAAGAATCATGGTGTGTTTTAACTATGGGATTGACTATTGGCTGCTGGATTAAAAAAGTTTCAAGAGCCATTCCCTCCTCGTCTGCTGCATATAGTTTTCCTAGTGGTGTCTGCACATGGTATGGAGACCCGTTTGCCTTTTGATGCTTACTCTTTGAAAAACACATGCAGATACTTTTAGAAGATACTGTAATCCTTTGCACCAAACATGAAAGCTTTACTATTTTTGTGAATTCATGGTGCCTGAGATGAGTGTTTCCAGATAAGTTATGCTCTACTTACTGTCAGTCATTCGAAACCCACAGGAAGAAATTTACGTCTATGGCAGAAATAATCCCTCAAAAATCCTACAAAAAACACGTCACTTGCCAAAACCACTTCATGTCTTTTTATTCGGGCCATCTATGTTACTTCAAAGAGCAGTTAATTTCTGGCTAAATGTGAAAATGTGAGAGACCCTATGTAAAACAGAAAGTGTCATGCACTTTTCTTTTCATGCTAACATACCGGCAAATAGACCAATAACAAAGCTGCTTTAAAAGCTCAATCCCTTAAAGCAGTAGTGCAACACTTTGCTTTATACCACTTCATATCTATGTGCTTCATATCTGAAGCCATATTACCTTAGATTAGCATATAGCAGGGGTCGGCAAATAAGCCTGGCAGCGGGCCAATTTTTTTTCAAGTCATTAGGGCGGACATAATGAATTCATCATTTATAATCCAACATTTACTGTGTGCCTGTTCAGCTCAGTCAAAATTCAAAATTCTGCTATGGGGCCCTCCTACTTAACTTGTAAGCCATGTAAACAATTTGCCATTGCTGCTTTAATAAGCCTGAAACTTAAACATAGATAACAGATAATAATAATAATGTGATCAGCTCCATCAGTTACATTCACATTGGCTCCCCCAGATTTCCTTTAATACAGGTCAAATACTATTTATACTATGACTTTACTAAATATGTGCAACGCCTATTCTATGTCTAAAGGTAACAAAGTCTAGCTGTACAGCTAAAACTTTATAAATAACGTTATCTCTCTTTTTTTAAATGTATAAAAAATCCCACAAGCTGACACAGGACATACTGCCCCTACAGCTGTTCATCACTTCTGTTTTTGTAAGAATTTACCAAGATAGGATGTATTAATTAGTCAGTGAGGTGTTTTTGTTATTGCCTGCATGTGGCAACTGAATAGTTTAGGATATGGTGAATGATTAGAATAAATTGTGGTCAGTTGAGACGAATCTTGAAACAAGGAGGAGACAATTACACGCTCCTTAATCTGACCCTTTTCTTTTGAATATTGCCCTCTTCAGGATAAAAATACACTTTATCTGAATGAAAAATGTAGTTTATAGGGCCGACGATTCTACAGGACAATGTAGACAATCAAAATGAAAATAGATCCAGACTGTACATGTCTTTCAACACCATGGAGTATTAGAATAACTAATATAGCAGCCAATGTAGCAGCTACAGTATAATAGCCATGGATATTAGATACCTTTCTAAAATGAAGGGTGTTGAGTAGAGGACAAAGAAATGCTGTAAGAAAAAGAGAAAACCACTGCGTAGAATAAGTTGGACATTGTCAGTTACTGAGAATGTAATTTTCACTAGCTATAAAATCCCATACTATTAAAAGAACATATTTAAATAAACACACTGGAGCTAATAATGTGACATTACAGAGTCATGGCAATATTTAGGGCATTTGAATGTGTCTGAATTTAGATTGAATTATATTACAGGAAATTGCATCATCATTTTCAAAAAAAATCTCAGATGTTCCCCAACCCTGCCTGCAATTGTTTGTGCAATTTATTAATTTTCTGTTCTTTTCTTTTCCAATTATGCCACTCGCCACCAGCTTGTTTCCTCACCGTACAATCAGAGATTGTGAAAGTAGGAAGTTAAAAGAGGAAAACACACACAAAAGAGCTAGGAACTCTCCCTCATGCGCTCCCCAGAAGGGAGGGAAAACAGAGGAATACACCAACCTGACTCATCCTACAGTAGCGCTGCCAAGATGCAAAATTACATCAACTTTGACTTCGACAACCTTGACCTCTCATTTGCATATTGTCAACTCCTTCAGGAATTTTTAGTCATCATCTGCGGCATATTTCAAAGGACAAACTGAGGGTGGGCAAATTCTGATGTCTAAGGATGAGCTTTGTTGATATAATTTATGGTAAAATGATGACCATGTAGTTAACCTCATGGCCCTATCTTTGTGTGTGTGTGTGTG
>JAPMOB010108354.1:0-10140 GCA_029875015.1 Lepomis gibbosus
CACACACACACACACACACACACACACACACACACACACACACACACAAATGAATTTTGCTTAAGTGGTTTAAAATGGTATCTATGCTATACACATATTAATAAATATATTATCTATCATTCAGAACATTTTGCACAGACCTGTTGATATGATAATGTGCATTAAATAACAAAGATGTTTAATAAAAAGTGTGAACATTTATACAGTATATATTATAATGTATATATTCATATCATATATTCATATTTTTGTAAAGAAAAAGAATTTACTCTTTGTATGCTTAACAACTCACCAATAGTCAAAATTCAGGTTTGACTGTCTCTAATGTCTACATATAATAAAAATCAGTATCTTCAAAATAGGTGTCATTTTAAAATGCAAAATATCTCCAGTGACACAACTCTATTTCAACTAAACAGTAATGGACATTTTGTTGCTACAGGTGATGCTCAACTCTGATTTCTTCTAATCTGTCTCTTTTTCTCTTTTTACCTAGCTACCTGCAGTCCAACACCAGTAAAGATTTCCAGCGCTGCATCATTGACATGTTGGAGGATGCTGAAGTAGTTTCTACTATGTTGCTCCCAGGTTTGTATATGGCAGTCTCTGCATTCACATATGTATTTATTTGTGAACTGTGTGATCTACTTGTAGTAAACAGTGATGTGACATTTACCTTCAGACCTATATTGTTGTTTACAATTTCATGTGTTTATGATGGGTCTTGTCACTTCCTTTAGCTTCTTCACATGTGTGAAAGTCTGTCCAGAAAAATATCCTGACTTGTTCGTTAGTGAAGTGATTTGGAACACAATGTGACTTCTTTGTTTTTGTTAGTAGTGTGTTCATATACAACATACGTATATATACATACATACATCCAGTTTTTGCACAGTGATGGCACATCAGACCCAAACTTCTCGCGTGCTGAGAAATTCATACTTTCCTGTTCCCTCAGTTGCTCATTGTCTCTGTGATCTGTCATTTCCCTGCTGTTTCAGACTCATTTGTGGTCATACTGTGCTGGTTTTCGCCTCTGTCAACAGCAAATAATATATTTAGAAAATTGCATGGCTTTGAAATTGACTAATGACTTTCTATTCAGCCTATCTTTGGCCATATTAGACCATGCTGAAAAATATTTATATCTCCTCACGCCATCATGTTGTGTTTGCCAGAATCTTTCTGGAGCTGTTAATAATAATAATAATAATCTTTATTTATAGAGCACTTTTCAAAAACCAGTTACAAAGTGCTTTCACAAGTTCAAAACAATAAAGCACAAAAACAATTACATGCTAAAGACAAGAAAACACTTATAAGACTAGAATACACGTTTAGAATAAATCTAAAATGTATAAAAATAAATTTAAAAAATTAAGTAAAATAAAATAAAATATCATATAAGTTCACTTATATGAGTTCACTGACTCAGCAGACCTGATTTCCTCAGGCAGGCTGCTTCAGAGCCTCAGGGCCCTAACAGCAAATGCTCTGTCCCCTTTAGTTTTCAGTCTAGTCTCTGAAACAGACAGCAGACCGTAACCACTATCTGAAATTTATTTACTTTTCTTTTTTTGTATCTATATGCTCTGTGTCTTCTGGAAGTCATCTAACCTAAACATAGAACATAGGTTGTTTTAACCACCCTCCAAATACGACTCATTTGAGCGTATCCTTCAACAGCTCAACAGCGTCCCTACCATCCATGCATCCCTAAATAACGTGGTGAACACTATCTGTGTAGTTGTAGGGTTCACCGGTCAACATGCATACAATCACACACCCCTATGAAGATTAGGGTTAGGGTAAGGAGCTACATGGGCTGTCAATGCCTAGATAGCTCATGTAGCTAGGTAACGCTACTGAGCTAACATACCTAACACTGCAACATAACTTACGTAACTTCATTAAAAAAACAAATCAATCTTGTTTCACACAGGAACCAAACGCTGGCCTCCACATGAAAAAATAATAAAACATAATGAGTTGTAATTTCAGGTGGCTAAAACGACCTCTATGGTCATTTTTCTGTAGAAGACAGGTTCTGTCCTTCATTTCCTCTTTGCAATTAATTTTGGACAATATAGTATATAAACACTATAATAATAATAATAATAATAATAATAATAATAAAAACTAATATTCAAGTGTTTTTTTACTTAAATACCTTTTTGAGTGGACTTTTATCACTTCTTAAGTGTGAACACATTGCATTTTTAAACCTTCCTTAGAAGTAGTGTGTAATATCGAATTGGTCCTAATGTTACAGCCACGCCTGGAAATTAACACCCGCCAAGCGCCAAATGCGGGTAGATTTTTCGTTTGGTGGTTAAATGTTGGAAGGCTTACTCCAGGCATATTCATGTAAGACACCGCCATACAATAGCTTTTTGACGGTAGCTAACAGTGGATCAGCGTTATTTTTTGCTGTAAATTGGTCCCCACTGTACATTGTGTAATACATTAAGGGCCATCATTGACTGTTGTTTATGTTTGTTTCAGATTACTTGTGTTTGATTGGTGTAGATTTCTAAAGGGGGGGCGTTAGGGGATTGGAGTCGGGAGCAGTCAAGTCGTGCTTGGAGTACCTGGAGTGTTTTTAGCATTTAGCTAGCTAGCTACCACCTTATTTTGTGTATACCTGTCAACCCTCCCAGTTTCCTCTAGCTTCTCCCATATTTTACCGTTCTCTCCCGGTGTCCTCCTGTTAATATATTTTCCCATAAATCTCCCGTTTATTTATACCCGCTGTTTGCTACGTTCCCCTCCGGTAAAGCCGGTGGAAGTATGTAGGGAAGTCAACGGCACCACCAATAAAACAAGATGGGGGGGTATGGAACAGGTGTGGTAATGTTGGTAATATTTAACAGGTTTAATAACCAAACCAACACATAAACCACTAACAAAAAGGAGCAGAACATAAAAAAAGTCAAATGATTAATCATCTTTTAAGTTTATAAAACAATTTACTGTTATATCTTAAGTACATTTAATAGCAATAAAATAATTTGGCTTCAGATTTCAATCTGGCATTGTTTTAAGTTTGTATTCAACTGAACACCTTATTATCTCAATTAATAGTACTAAATCAAATGTGACATAAAAAGGCAAATTATTATTTTGGCTGGTGAAAAAATATGCTTGCCTGGTGGATTTTTTCATCTACCAGTCCCATTGGCAGGTGAGCCAAAAAGTTCATTTCCACCCATGGTTACAGCCTTTTTCAAATTGGCTACTCCTCTGCTAGTCCGGTGAGCCATCTGAAAGATAATATTAGTCAATGTGGTAATTGCTCTGTGAGTCACATTCAGCTGATAATTGCATTAGCACATTAGGCTTGGATGTGTTATATGTTAAAATGTCCTAAAAAACTCCCATCTGTGGAAATCTTCATCCAGACTTCCCAGGCCTCATGACAATAACTCACTTTGAGAATTTGTTTATTGAGCCTAAAGGTAGAAAATATTTTCAAATCAGGCATTTACTGTACAAATATTGGATGTTTCTGAATAAGTAACTAACCAAGCGGGAATATTCTCAAACATTCTGGGCTATGTTAACACCTGTTGCCTGTTGAAATTGAGCCGGTTCTGATGTTTTGCTGACATGGCCCAGGTCACATGGGTGTATATAAAGGTGTAAGAGAGATATAAAAGAGCAGGTCTGTTCCGCACTCTGTGATGTTATTTACAGAAACCCAACAAACACAACATATTTGGCATTGTGACTTCCTTCTGAGACACATATCTTATTTTCTCTTCATCGACTATTTAGAAGGATCAACACATAGCAGAGTTGCATGACTCACTGCCACTCCAGCTCAGGCTAAAAATCATGACTCCTCTCTCTCATCTTGACATTTGATTAATTTGTTGCAGACCTCTAAATATGCTTCAGAAAGCCATAGTGTTAAATATTATCTCTGCCTCTTTGCGTCCATTGCAGATGGTAGTGGGCTGCACAGGTTGCGCTCGTTGCTAGGTTACTGTACGTGGTTGTTTAGTTCCACATCTGTGACTCGCATGTATGTATGTTGAGTGTTTCAGACATAACAGTGTCGATGTAAACAAACGGATCAGATATAGGTCACTTTTAAAAGCACATGAAAAAATGCATTACAAACAAAATATATATTGTAAAAGAGATTCAGTGTTGGACACCAAAGAAAAACAACTTGAACCTAAAGTAGGCGTTGCACTTTAAGTGCTTCATGAGGACAACTGCAGTAATTCAGTTTGTGTGTATGATAAATCTACAACCAAGCTAAAACAGCTTTTTAAAATAAAAACTAATTCAAATAAGCCAGTGAATTACATATTTTAACAGAATTTGTCAATATTTGATTAAATAAAATTAGACAGACTAAACTTAGAATAACATTAAATCATAACTACAAAGTGAAACTTATTTGAAAATGTGAGACCAGTAGGAGATTGTACTTATCATTAGTGAAGGTCCTGGCATTAAGGGAGCTTGCATGCTCTGTTTTTTTCATGGTGCAGTATTGTCAGTAAAACAGCTGTTAAGCTGCTTCTTACAGAACAACTTACGTCTTTGCATTGAGACATTGCAAGTTTTTCTCAGAGAGACATCATTAGTAGGTTACTTTGTTCTGAGTTTCAGATGAGTTGGGCTGCTGAGGATACTAGTGAAGCCCCAAGGCACTGATTAGGAGGAAGAGGGAGAATAATTTACAAAGTGCAGCACAGGAAGGAGTCAACTCTGGAATCAATAGAAAAATAAATAAAACACAACATTCTGCTGCTCCTAGCAGCAACTATTATTGTATGTGCCACTGACAGTCACCGGACACTGCCTTTATATTTTTCCCAGGAGGAGCTTTGCCCCAGCAGCCAGGTGATTTAAGGACATGCTTATTTAGTCACACTTTGTTTGATTACAACTAAGCATCTGTTCACAGCACAAGGGAGTCCTTCTCTATGACTGAAAAAGACACCAGGTTAAACAGTCTCTAAAATAATTTGCTTCGTATCTGTGCTGTTGGCTGGACAATGAACAGAAGAACAGATCCATATCTTTAAAGCTATGATTTTCCTGCAATTAAATTATTTGCCACCATCCCCAAATTACATAAATCATTTACACATTTTGCTGATGGAAAGGTCTAGCTGATCTATTGGAAAAAACGCAGCTTAGTAAAATGTAGATTAAACAAATGACTTTTAAATGAAACTCTGATGCTTCCCTAAAGAATCATAAATTGCGCTGAGGTATACAGTAGATTGGTGTGTGGTGACCTAACACTATCTCTCTCTCTCTCTCTCTATCTCAATATGCGTGTTTCCTCAGCTTCCTGGTGGATTATGACTAACAACTAACAACTGAACCCAGAATGTCACATCTACTGCCTACACTGTCACACGGACAAAGACGCATTGGCGCATCAACCCACCCACCCACATGCACACACACACACACACACACACACACACAAATACATACACAAAACACACAAACCCAGAGGAATTCAAAAGGCATCCATGTGTTTGAAAGCAACAGGAGACAGAGACAATGGTGTCATCCAGAATTCTCCAGCAGCATATTTTATTGTTCTTCTGGCTTGGACTGCTCATTATTGTGCTGCTTATATATTAAAAGGGAGAGTTGCACCCTATAGCCAATCTATAGACTTGAACGTAACTGATTCTCTGCAATGCAAAAGCCTTTTTATTGATGTTTTTTCTCTCTGTCTCTGTTTACTCTGTCTCTCACTTGTGCTATAGCCTCCCCTCTCTTGCAGTGTTTTATCTGATATTATGCCAGTGGAGAACAACCCTCTGCAAGACCCTAGTATAGGCTGTTAGAGCAAATCCAGCTGGAATGAAAATGACCATGGCAGTAGTGTTTTTTGCTTTTGGGGAGTTGTTTAATGTCGAATACAATTTAAATAGGAGGGAAAGCAGTGAAGATCAGGAGATTAAGGGTCACTGCAGCCTAAACATGCATGCTGATGATGTGGCCAAGAGCTTCCAGGAATAATTCCTTTAAATCCTGGCTACACATGCTGTATGATACTGTACCACTGTTTTTCTTTCATTTAGCTATCCTACTGTCATGTGCACAGAATGCCAAAAAAAGCTACACTCAACCTGACATCTATCTATTGCTAGATATACTAGTGGTCAGTTATTTATATTAGTTACATCTCCTCAGTCTTCAGTCTGAGACACAATCTCGGTCTCAAATGTAAAAACATCTAAAAAAAAATGTGTGTCTAAGGAAATGAACACTTTGTGAGGAGATTATATTGCATCACTAAGTTATAAAGAAATAATATATTTAATGTATCAGTTTATTCCATTTGTACATATGGAACTGAGATATATTCCTATTTCTGTTGTGTTTTTGGTTCAGTAATGTACAACACCAATTGTGAACAAACTGAAAAGCAACTTTAATAAAATCATTAAAGCTAATAATTGTTTGTTTTGACATGAAAATCCCTTGGATTCTTCTGTTTTGACAGAGACACTATCTTGCTCACTGACAATGCACTTTACAACTTTTAATGATTTTCATTTAGTTTCCAATTCCAAGATTCCTTCTCACAGAAAAATGTAAAGCTGCATGAATCTTCTGTCACCAATTAGTAGGATAATTCCAAACAAGCTGACAGACAAACAGCACTTACTGACATATTATCAACTTATTACAACATGTTAGCAAACATAGGCATCCAGTAGACGAAAAATAACATCAGTCGGGTCACATTTCTGGTCAACTGACGAATGTAAATTAAATATTCATTGTCTTTTTTAGCATTGGTTTCACTTACTCTGATTTTATTTACCAGTTTTTAAATTGTCTCTCTGTTATTGGTGTTAAGGGGTAATTTACAATAGGTTTATCAGAGCATCTTTGTTGTGGGTTGATAGTAAAGTAGCTCAGACTCAATCATGCAATAAGCAAAAAATCTTAACATCTAAAAAGGGTAAAAAGCTCAATAAAGTTTGAAAGTTGGGTGATGATTCTGGTACATCCCAATCAACTGCTTTCACATTACACATGCTCATTTGATTCACTGCAAATACAAAGTTTTCTTTTTTTTATTTTAACCTTTTTTTAACCAGGAATAAGCCCATTAATATATTTTTTCATGATAGACCTGGCCAAGAAGTCAACAAAGCAGTATTTAAAAGTTACACTGACACACATATGACAATACAATACATTAAGACACCTACATACACTTAAAAATAGCCAGCCTATGGGAAACATCTACATTCCTCCTTAAGGGCCTCGGCTACCAGGGACTTGAACTCCCAATGTGGTACCAGCACCTCTCACTGGAAAATCTTTTGAAAGGAGTTCCATGTTCCAATATGAAAAGGCAGTATTTCTTGGAAACAATCCTGGGGACTTTTTAAAAGCAGTAGGCTTCTAGACCATGTTTGGTAACTTCTGACAGCAAAGTTAAGAGGGATCCAAAGGTAATTGGGTCATTTGCACACAATTGCCTTGTCAATAAGAACACAATGATGTATTAATGGCAATTTATGCTGCTTTGATTTGGTGTGCCACTGTATATGAGTTGATAGCATAGGTATACAAGATAAGCCTGAAATTAATTGGAGTAAGATGTTAAAATCTAAATAATAATCTAAATAAGTTGCCTGAAGTCTGGCTCACAATTAGAGATCAAAGCACTCCATTTCTGTCAACAATTGTATTCATCAGTGTTGAGGGCTACAAATTCTCCACAGTGCCTCTAAATATGATTAGCTGCATAACTCGTGAAATGTATAGAAGATGTCAGTGAATCATGCAATTATTGTGTGCTGTTTAATCAAACAGTGATTTTAGTAGGGATGGCACCAGCTTGATACTAATATATCAACCTGATACTGACTCAAAATAGCCAGATCGGGTATTGTTGACAAGCGGCCAATCTTTTCAATTTAATCATTTGCATACTATGCGATATGTACTATGTAATGTGAGCATTCAGCTAGGAGAGCTAACGGAAAAGACGTCGGAGGAAGCGAGGAAGAGAAAAACAGAGAGCAAGTGACCGCACAAGACTAAATTTCGGACTGCCTTTTACTCATTGGTGTGAGCTAAAAGCCAAAATGATGCAGGACAGATGCTGAGGTGCCCTTCATTCTGTTGGACTAATAAGTCATTACTTATAAGATGGCTTGCTATTTATTGTGTTGTTGTGCTTCCTTTATATTTGCTTGTGTTACATACTCAAGTAAAACCAGCCAAAAGAGTTGATGTTAGCAAGCTTACTGGATAACACACTGGGACATGAGTGTCTTTACTGTAAGTGACCTTGCGTCGGGTGCTGTCTAGCTTTGTTGGCTAGCTTGCCACCCAAGTTCAAGCAACATTATGCTGCTGCTATTGGAGAGTGGCAGGGGTGTCAAGCCGGAGCTGGGCAAACAGGCAACATAAACAGGCTCATATGGACATAACCTTAGCTAATAGCAGAGGCAAATAGACAGAAGAGGTTGTGACAGAGAAAGATAAGAAGAGAAAAAGAAAGTGACCAAGACATGAGCATTGTGAAATAAAATGCTGTAAGACAGACGCCAAGCCGGTAGTCTTTTTGTGTACGCAGTTGGACTAGTAAGTAACATTGCTATGTCTTGTGTTGTCACACTTGCTTGATGTTTGGCTGTGTTAGCAAAGTTGGCCACTTGCTAATTTTTGATCATAATGTAATTATAACAAATGCCCATGTAAAGCTCTATTTATTTAGACAGTGGTGAACTACACTCTGAAATGGTAGAAGCACCAAATCTTACATAATATTGTCTTACACATAAAAGAATGATTCCCAGTCTCTTCCTCAGTGTGAGAAATACAGTTTATTAAATTTTACATTGGTATCAGATAAGTACTCAGCTTTGGCTGATTCCCGAAGCCCCTAGGCATTGGTCTCGCGGCAGAAAGAGTGGGATTGATGCATCCCTAGATTTTAGAGGCCTGAGGAGGTAAAGCTAAAATATATATTTGTGTTGTGTTTCTCGTTATTTCCTACGGTACTTAATGACCTTGCAATCCCAGAATCTTCTTGTGAAATCTAGTAGGGGTTTAGAATCCCAGGATGGGGGTTGCTGCATTGGTTTCATGTCTCCAATGGTACACCAGAAGGAATGCAACACAATTGTAGCAGCACTGCGGCAATCAAGATGGGACTAATGAATCTAATTTATTATGAACTGAACTGTGAGTGTTTTCCTTTTACAATGAGAATAGTTTGAGGAAAATACTTACTTTTACAAACTCTGAATAGCAATGAAAAGTCCAGATCCCTCCTTGCAATCAGTATCATGTTATGACAGATACACGTCATTGCGGAAATTGCTGAAATTATTTGTGCCAAATTTGGAAGTGCACACACATGCATGCACAGGCACAGAGGCTGGCACATTATTGTACTGATTGCTAGGGCTGAAATATTTGATTACATGATTGAGGCTGGCGAATTGAAGCCCTCTCATCTTGAGCCTCCTGTTAGACAGGCTGTCTGCTGGTGATGCAGAATGAATTTGTAGTGGCGATCAGGGCAGCCATGTAGATGCAGCTCAGAGGATGTGGACCCACACTTCCTGTTCCTTATCTGTTCCTCAAAATGCTGGAGGAGCAAGGGTCACCACTATGTCTATTACCGCAACTGGAGAGAAGGGTCTAAATTACAATTTATACTAAATTCTAAGTAACTAAAAATAAAACCTGTTGCTGTTTGAAGTGGAATGTAAAAACATAGAGCTGTTCAGACATAACCGAAAGGGAAAAAAAACGCATAATGTGGGCATGTGGGTCTGTAAATAGAAAATAATTATGAAAATAAAAATAAACTACAGTGGGGACATTTTCCATCCAGCCTCCTCCCTTTCAATGTCCTGCAGCAACACAAAGCAGTATCCAGATGCGAATCAGTACAGAGCATACAAACGTAGCAAGGCTACACGGTGCTTATTAGAAAGTGAGCACTTAAAACAAAGTCACAAAGACAGGCCAGGCTGAAATCCATGAAGCAATGAGGATGACAGTGTGGGCCCAATAAGCTGCAAGTAAGGGTCCCAGACTTTATTCAATTCAATTCAATTCAATTCAATTTTATTTATATAGCGCCAAATCACAACAACAGTTATCTCACAGCGCTTT
>JAPMOB010108435.1:0-15320 GCA_029875015.1 Lepomis gibbosus
CTATCTCTCTCTATCTCTCTCTATCTCTCTCTATCTCTCTCTATCTCTATCTCTATCTCTATCTCTCTCTCTCTCTCTCTCTATCTATCTATCTCCTGTAAATCGGGTGTTCAAGATGAGGGGGGGATGATGGTGGCACATACTACATTGAATAATGTAATATATGGGCCTCAACAATTTGTTGAGGCATATTATATATTATGGTACAGAATTCATAATACAAGTTGTTAATTATACTATAATTATAGAGATTTGTCCACACAATGACCAGTTGCATTGACTTACAGCTGTCAGGTGGTGTTTTCTGTGGATGTCACTATAAAGCTCATCTGGAAGCTTCTTTTTTCCCCGGCCTTGCAGCATCTTACTTGATCCACCCCAAACTAATCATGTATTGTTTGTTTCCTTTTACTCTTCAGGCAGAGAAAGGACCACCATCATCATAATCCATCATACCATAGTCAGAGCGGAGCCAGACCCCATGACAGCCATTCAAGGGGGGGTGCAAAGGCCGAGCGACAGCCCTCCTTCCCCCATCAGCGACAGCAGCGGCATGACACAGACTCCTCTGATGGGGGGTCCCCTGTCCCCCGTAACCCTGTCGGCCACAAGACAGCCCCTGCTGGTGCCACACAAAGTCACAGGCGGCGCCACGACACAGACTCTGACGACTGATGCCCCCCCCATCCCCTTTTCAAAGAAGCCTAACGTAGACAGGACGCCCAACAGCAGCTTGATCAGCCCTGAAGACCTCATTTACCCTGAACAGCCAAATGGACTGTGGAAGGAGACGGGTCAATGTGTGTGACTAACAGGCTTTGGCCTTGTGTTTTAACTTCCAGTCGGCCAGTTGGTCATAGGGCACTGGTGTTTTTTCTGTTTTGGAACAAGTTAGTAACACAATTTGAGTGATTAAACTGCTAAATACCACATTTTCTGTATTGTCATAGTTTGTGATTTTGTTTTTGTTGATAATATTTTGAAATGCAAACATGATATTTTATTCCTATGTCTAGCCCTGGTGGCTGTTACTCTTCAGAAAAAGTTAGATTTTTCCTGGAACTACTTACCTTGATTACATTAACTTAAGTTAAAGACCTGAAAAACTGATAAAAATTAAATGATCGTTCTTTATATAAACATTTGAAGGTTGTGGCAAGCTATCATCAGAACAGCTATGTTTGTATCATTGAACATCAGCATTAGAGAAAATGTCTATTTATTTAAATATAGGAAATTGCAGCCATAACTTGCAGATATTAAGCATACGTTTGTTCCAAGATACTCCTTGACACCTTTTTCGTCCTTGCACATCACCATCCCACTGTGCCTCTTGCACTACTTGGCAGCTCCCGTCCTTTTCTTTTCTCAATGACGGCAGCACTCCTTAATCCCTCACCGTTCTAGGTTCGGCTCCCTGACTGGAGCGATACCATTGGAATGCTCTCCAGTGGTCGTAATAGAGTGTAGTGTTTGCATTTGTCTTGAATTGGTCTGAAAGAGGGTATTCTGCTGGCTGGGACCTGGGGGGTGCACTAAAAAAGAGCAAGGCATTCATAAAGAAGAGTGCAAAAAACCAGCCTGGCCCTTTTTATATGACCGAGTACCGTTAGACTGCCACACACAAACCAAGCTGATGGAGCAGCAGGAGAGGAGGCCACACAAAGCAGCCCTATGAGGGACCCCGAGACTCGAACTCCCTCCCCTTCCACAACCACCATACTCTCCTGCCATGTTTTATAGGCTTGGCTGCGTTAACCATAGCAGCCTAATCAACCTGCAAGAATGCTGTCCTGGATTGCCACCCCTCCACAATGTGAAACAGGGTGTGATCTCCACATTACTGCTTTAACCCAAACATTGGGTGGTTTACACCACCTTGGGGCATCACATTTCTCCTAGGTCAAAGGGCGACAACTGCAACAGGTTGCTATGACACCAGTTTGGGGGTTTGTTGTTAGATTTTAGTATTTTTATGTAATGTTTCATCAATGAATCTGTCAATAAATGTCAGAATTGCAAAAACTGCCCCAAATGACTTCTTCCAATTGCTTTTCCTTTTTTTAAATTATTATAAACAGAAAAGTAGCACATAAAATTGAGAAGCTGGAAACGGTGTTTAGCATTTGTGCTTCATAAATTAGTTAAACATCAAATCCGAATGACATTTTTTAGTCGATCCACTGTTATATTTAAAGGTAGAACAGCTGGGCGTGATAAAACACAAGTACAAAGTAAACAGAAAAGATACATTCCACACCTTAAAATTCAGCAATTTTATTGCATAGTGAGACAATGAAAACTCAGTTGCAGAAACATTTTTTATCCAGTCACTTTACATTGCTTTTTCCTCACAAAACAAAAGCTTTACATAAAAACTGATTAACACAGTTTTAAAATATTTAGGTTATAAATCAAAAAAAAGTTTAATGCATCACCCCAGACATATTGAAAGCAGTAAAGTAACACCCATACATTTTAAATAAGAAGCTTGAAAATAACAGGCAGCATGTGTCTTGGATAAGAAGGCATTATGTTTAGCTTAAGCCTAAGGACAATGTGCCACAAAGGAAGAAATTCTGGCACTACGTTAAACGTAGCTGAATCTGATTTTGTATCGCCATGAAAAAGCCATTTACACTATTTTAATCACTGAATAAAAAAGGCTTGCCTTGCTAGATTATTTAGTGAAAACATTAGGGTCATTGTAGTGTGCCACTCTTTTAGTTACAATAACCTATCACAGTACACACAAGTTAAAGTATAGGGCTGTTGAAATAAGTCCTCAGTGTAGTTCCTGTGCAGTCTAATGATTTCAACACCCAGCAAAAATGCATGTATTTAAAGACCAACAGACCACATCATGCAGCTAGTTTTGCTAACAAGTATATTGCGAAGGCAGCACATGGTAATCCTGAGACTCAGAAATACAAAAATCCAATGCTGACTTGACAGGCTTTCAAACAACCATGAAGCAGGAAGATGTTAGATCATTACAGCATTTATCAATTCAAGCCAAGACACGGTATACAAAGGCTGGTAAGTGTTCACAGACAGGGGTTCTCAACTTGGACAGCGTAATGTCAGTACAAAGTACAAATAGTCAATGCCAGTGTTTCTTAAATGGTAATATGAGGGGCTGGTGCATGTAGTCACTGGTTAAAGTTACCATAGTAGCTGAAAGTAGTGCATCAGTGTTTAATTCAGTTTTTTTGTAAATTAACAGGCCCTCATGGATCACTCCCTGCAGTACGTGTGACCAGATAATAACTCATCAGATTGCATTAAGGTCCGGGGCCATCAAGTGCTGGTAAAATGTTATTCCTCGCCTCCCTTTTCTTGTTCAACTCACACATGGCTGCCCAACAGCCAGAAAGAGAAATAACCACGGTAGGATTTGTGAAAGTGCAATATGCTGCCCCATTACCAAATATATTTACAGTTACATAAAATAAAATACAAAACAGACAGCTTTACAAGTAAAGTTCTCCCCCACAACTGCCCTGTATGTTTGTGATAATAACAGCTGATGTGAGGTCTGCTTCCAGTACTTTTTTTTTTTTTTTTTAAAGATAACTCAGTTTTGCAACACCCAGTAGAGAGCATGGTCAGAGGTTGGGTGGAGTAAATTAGCTGATGATAGCAGGTGATTATTAATGGTTCTTGAGCTGACTAGACAACCAATCCAGTCCTTCGTAAAGGCCATCCCCGGTGGTGGCACAAGTTGCCTGGATGTACCAGTGTCTGTTGCGAAGGGAGTGAAGATCCATCTTGTCTGTGAGTTCTGCTGCGTTCATAGCATTTGGAAGGTCCTACAAACAATAACCAGTGACAAATCGTTACAAGCCAACTCTGTAAATACAACAGAGAAGTGTTTGTCATACACATCTGCTTAGATCTGTTTTTATAAGCATTACTTACTTGTTTGTTGGCAAACACTAATAATACAGCATCACGCAGCTCTTCCTCGGCCAGCATTCTCAAGAGCTCTTCACGAGCCTCAGTAATTCGTTCTCTGTCGTTGCTGTCCACAACAAAGATGAGACCTGGAACAAGTTCAAAGGGAGAACAAATAAGTTTGCGGGTACAGCAAGAAGCCCACTAAAAAAGTAATTGATTTAAAGCCCAGAAATATCAGACATAACCGAACATACCTTGTGTGTTCTGGAAGTAATGACGCCACAGCGGTCGAATTTTGTCTTGACCACCGACATCCCATACAGTGAAACTGATGCTCTTGTACTCTACTGTCTCTACATTAAAACCTAAAGGGGAAAACGAAGAAAAAAAACAAAGTTAAAAGTTCACATTTAACAGTAATACAACACATGTAAACAGGCTTTCTAGAAAAGTCCTATTCTGTGTGTAAACTAAATAGCAGCCATGTCAGAATCAGAGGCAAGGTGTTGTGATTTTACATTGTTTGACTTACCTATTGTGGGAATTGTAGTCACAATCTCTCCAAGTTTGAGTTTGTATAAAATGGTCGTCTTTCCAGCAGCATCCAGACCCACCATAAGTATCCTCATCTCCTTCTTCCCGAACATTTTAAAAAGCCCTGCGAACATATTCCCCATGACAGCTGGTGATGGGAACCTACTTTGGCAAAAAAAAAACTGAGGAAAAACAACAGATTAATTGTTAAATTCAGCATGTCATGGAATAAATGCATGGCTAATAATTAACAAGACTTGGAGTAAAGCTGAAACAACTAGTCAGTTAATCAAAAATTAATCTGCAACAGTTTTAATAACTGAAAATGCCAAACATGACCGAGTTCCCACTTCTTAAATGTGAGGATTCACTGCTTATTTTTGATTTACGCGATATTAAACTCAATCTCTTTGGGTTTTGGACAAGTGATCACACAACACAACCTACCTGAAGACGTTCTCACGTCTTGACAATTTTCTGAAAGTACAGAAAATTCTAGTACAAATTATAGATCCATGACCAGCATATAGATCAAAATTGATATAACCATTGTTACTGTCAATAAATGCTTAACTGAAGTAATTTGAATCACAAACAAATTTTCTATTAAGATATTTATTTTGTTGAGGAACAAGGATTAGTAAAATGATTTACTAATCATATTTTTTGATTTTTTTTAATGATTTCATTATAATTGTTTTGAATGTTCTACCTCAGACATGTGAAGTGATCCACAGTCCGGCATCAAGTGTTTGTCACGGTTTGGCGATAAAGAAAAGTGTTAATCACATAATGAATCTTGTTTCTTCAATTTTCACTTGAGCAAAAATATGCATTTAAACTTGAAAAAAAAATGATTTAACATTATCGCGATAATTATCGATATTGAATGGAATGAAATGTTTTTATTGTGATAACACTGTTAGCCATATTTCCCAGCCCTAACCATTACTTAGACCCCTTCTATTGGGAGTTCCCAAAACAACCCATTTACATGCCAGCCGAGTGAATCGTATTTAAGGCATTGGCAAAGGTTAATTTCTGGATCCACAGTGAAAGGTCTATCATCTAAGGCCAACCACCTTTAGTTAGCCACATCTCTGACCTCAGCATTACTCTTCGATTTGGTCACATAACTAAGCGAACATCAGGGGAATATCTGAAACTTTGTTTTTCAATCTGTTATCTAGCAGCTGGATGGGTCTACAAAAGTATTAGGTATTAAAGGTATTATGTCACAGATGTTTGTGTTCTGCATCTGTGATAAAAATGTTTGGCTGGGGGCGAAACCAAAATTTAAATCCAATATTCCCATAGCCTTTCCCAGAACATACGTCAAGAATGTGATTTAAATATCGGTTTTGCCACGGACTAACCCCAGTTTGTGACTAATGGATTAACATCACATCCCAGTAACAGAGCCAACTATATTCAAATTCTCTTCTAACCATCCGGATGAAAAAACATCAACTTTTTAACCCGTTTCAAAGGCTGCGACTGGAATAACATTATGGCGTCTCATTGCTCTTTTTAATAAAAAAAACAATGCGTTTAAGAAGAACCGCGTAAATACATTTGATGATGACCTAATCAGGGTGTAACGTACGTAGTTTTAAGAGTCACAAATAACCAGCCGCAATCGCACGTAACACAAACAAACACTGTTAACGTTAGCTTGCTACGGTGTATTGCTAACAACCGTCAGACCGCTTCAGATGTTTCACACATTGAAATCTTAAACAATTTTCAAGTATGCTAAGAATGTTGTTGCATTGTTTCATGCCAACTTAATATGTCAGTTATGTTGACACGTGATGGAAAAAAGGAAATACCAGGAGAAAGTTTAGTCAATTCAGATTAGTTAACGCTAGCCAGTTAATCGTAAAGTTAGCTCTTAGCAGCAAATCACTTTTCCCCCATCGGCGTCCTGACAATCGTAGCTGAGGTAAAAAATTGATTTTGCTTGCAAACGCATGAGTTTAGGTGCAACTACTTTCAAAGTTGTCAACAACAATACACTGACTTCGTTAAAGTATGTCTTACACACTTACGTTCACAGTTAATGTGGTTCCTTCCTTCACCAAGGCGTTTCCTTCCTCAGGAAAATGGCGAAAGTTTGACACGTCAGAGGTTCCGTTTCCAGCCACACTTCCGTGTTCGTCAAGCTGTGAGATGGCGCCTCCTGTGACTGAGGGGAGAATTACACGCTCAGCTGATGGTCAGCTGGTCGCCACTGTGATGAAATCATTATTTAATTGCTATAGCATCTCAAAATAATGAGAAACCTTCTCAAAATATTGACTGGCATCTGAAAATAATGACTTTCTCAAAATAATGACATAGCATCTCAAAATAATGAGACACCTTCTCAAATTATTTACTTAGTATCTCAGAATAACGACTTAGTATCTCAAAATAATAACTGAAGATACTGTTATATAATATGTCAATATTCTGAGATACTAACACATTATTTTGAGATACTAAGTCAATATTTTGAGATACTAAGACACTATGCTAAGTCATTATTTTTAGATACACTTATTATTTTAAGAAAGTTTCTTATTATCTTGACCTACAGGAACTTGTTTGTTTTTTTTCATCACAGTGGCAGCAATGGGTTTCCATAATAAACACTTAATAAAATGTATATGTAAAGACAGCTCAATGTATTTTACACAGATACATTCTTCATTAATACATATAATTAATAAATATATTGTTATATCAGTCATAAAAAATAAATTGAATAGTATTATATTGTAGCTGTTTTTAAATCTGTTACAGATGATTATACTTATCAATCTTAAACTGGGGTTGTTTCAAATAAAATGTTACTGGTAAGGGGTAAAGTATATACCATAATGAAAGTGTATACCATAGTGAATACCATAAACCCCAAAAGTAGTGTATTGTCATTTAGATAATCAACAAAAGCAATATGTAATTTAAGTTACAAATGTGATTTCTAAAATACTTGAGCAAATATAGTATATAATAAAATAGTTCAAGTCTGACTTCATGTGATGAACCTAAAGTAGACACTGTAATATGCATGGATACAGCCCATTACTTGTCAGTGACATTCCTTTATGGAATTGTTGTAATTGAAATTACCTTGATGGTTTGGTTTGATCATTATGGCAAAAAACAACAACAATTTTTCTACTGCGCTGTATACTCCAGATGCAGTAGGGCTGCCAGTGCTAAAGGGCAGTCCAAAGACCACCACAACTGCAAATCAGCAATATACTATACTTTAAATTGACTGGTTGGCACTAACCAGTCAACTAACATATAAATAATTAGAATAATTATAATTCTTTCTATCTTCTTGGCACCTCCTTGCCCACAAATCATCATAATACAGGCCAAGTAAGGATATTTTATGTTTTTCTTTTACTGCCAAAGTGGCATCCTGGTAATGGCCTGTAGTCCATTATAGTGTACAGTTTAAATTAATTTAAACCTATAGAGGTTTGTTTTTGTTTTCTAATTCTGCAAATTCCACTTCCTTTTAATCCACGACCAGGTCATTATGGAAACGTCTAACTACCTTATTGTCGGACCAGTTGAATTTTAACCAGGGTCAACTATGCCTGCTACCCCCAGCAGAGGGGGCAGAAAGAGGGGAGAAGGGCAGGAGAGAACAGCAGGAGGGTAGAGGGGTCCATAGTTGGTGATGGACCACACAGTGAAGGCTCATAATGCTGTCTCTCTGCAACCATAATTTGTGGTTATGCCCTGCCAAATGCCAGAGAGATCTCTTTCAGCATATTTTCACAGCAACTGCTGTCTTTTTCTGTGTGTGTGGAAGATACTGAGAGGCAATAGTCTAGATTTTTGTAAATTGACACACTCAGATGTCAATATGAAACTGTTGGACATTTTTAATCAGTGTTACAACTTAAACAGAAATGTAACAAAACCCAAAAACTTTGTGCAAACTAACCAGAACACATTTCCAAAAACCAATACCAATACAAATGTTTAACTTTTTGAAAACACAAAAATCTCTAAAAGAAAGACCATGCACATAAGGTCCGTCTCTGCTTGTTGTTAGTATTTACTAAATTAGAAGTCAAACTTTGTACAGTACTGACGTTCGGAAAGTCATATTTGCATTTCACTCTATAATTATAGCTATCTAAAGCAAATACATTTTAAAAAAATAGTGATATCTAATACTAATAAAAAACAAGGTTATGAGTTGCTTAATATTGAAACTGTTGAGCATCTTTACTTTTATGTGAGTGACGTTCCTTTTAGGTATCAGTATCAGCTGGACCAAAATGAACCAATATACTACTTCAATTGCAGCAGAAAATATACATAAATAGCTTAAACTGCAATCCCTCAATGCAAATTACTACAAGACAGACCACAAAATGCGTTGATTTAAAAAAAAAATAAAGGACAGTTTAACAATACATTAGTAAACTGTAACTATGAGCTGTTGTTTGATTTGGTGAACAGCTGGGGAAAAAAGTCAAACCCTCTTTTCTCCTCTTTGCGCACAGTCAGGCAGGTGTTGCAGGTGTTAAGGTGTGACAACAGAGATCAGGGTAAACACATGTAATGAAACCTGTCAAAATCACAATTCATAACTGCTTTGTATTCTGCTGTAGCCAATTCACATATCTGGACTCTGAGATAATCCCATTGCTCGGATATTATACCCACAGGCTGAAAACCTCTGTAGACAAATTGTCATTGCTGTCTTCTAAGATGTTCATTTTGAATTCTAAATGATATATAGGCAGAAACTATTCTCAGTGAACACCTCTCAAAATCCAAAAATATCTTCAACATACAACTTTTAACTAAAATTAAACTAAAAAGCAGACATTTTGTATTGGCCTGACATCATCATAAAATGCATTTACAACGTACCATGTAGTGAGCCAGTGGTACAGTAAAGATCCTAGAGGTAGTGCTAAATCCACCTTTCCTTGCTCCACAGGCAAACACGGCGGTAATATCCATTTGAAGGGCTCTCCTCCTTCCTCCTTCCTCCTTTTCGGCTTCATATCTCGCTAGATACTGACAGTTGTGATGTGTGGACAGAGGACTAGAAATAGGACAGTAGGGGGTTTATATATCGCACACACAAAAACAGACACACACACAAAAACACACAAACACACAAATTCTGATGGCCCCACTTGAGTACACGGCACGCTTAACAACTTTCTATCGCACATGCACAAACATGCACGCACACAGACACACATGTGCACTCTCTTTCTAAATCTCTTCTTTGTTTGTGTCAAATGTGTCCTGCTAACACCTATCCCCACCTGGGGGCCACGGCCACAGAAGGAACAGCTACAGTATGACTCTGGAGATTTTCAAAGAAGTAAGTTCTGCAAGAAAAATATGCTTTTAGTGAATTTCTGGGCAATGTGTATGGGCTACATCATCCCCTGACAAGCATTATCCAAGTCGCTGAGTCAAAATAATGTATGGATGATGAGGCAGAAAGTGAGGCTCGTCTGCAGACTGTGAATGGAGGAGGGCTGCCAAGGAGCCAAACAGGCTTTGCAGTAGGAAGTGGGTAAGGATCTCAGTAGGGGCCTTACTCCCCTCTGAGATGAGGCCTAGCAAGGATAAAAAAGTAAGGGGCTTGGGAATGCTGATCTGGTGTGTCTGTGTGTATGTGTATGTGTGTGTGTGTGTGTGTCTGCGTGTGTGTGTGTGTGCTTGCGTGTGTGCGTGACAGATACAGAGGGAGAGAATGTGTGTTGTACACAAGTGTTTATGCATAAGAGAGAAGCGTTATCTGCAGTTTTATGAGCCTTCACATTCTGTTCATCATCACCATCATCATTTTGAATCATATTGTCTATCTTGATAATAGACGCACACTATGAAATAGCCCACGGGCAACCAGTAGACTGCTGTGTGAATCGTACAAAGGAGCTGGTTTGGGCTAAGCAGGGCTACAACTCAGATGGACAGGCATGGGATGCCTCCCTCTGCGTCTCATGTACTGGATTATAGGTCGGGCAAAAACCCAAAGGAGGTGTGAGGCAGGAAACAAACCGAACATTATTACAACGACCAGCATCGTTGCCATGAGAGGATCCATGCTGGCTTCATCCATTGGCAACAAGTGCCACTGGGCACCCTACCCCACGCCTCTCACAGTAGGGGGCGCTACAGAGGGAGACACGCTGGGGCAAAAGGATAAATGTGCAGCAGTGTCGGCTGCCAATCACCTTTGTATAGTGATTGTCGACAGCCTGAAAAGGTCGTTAAGGGGATTTACATAACATTTTGCACTCCGCCCGAGTCCATGCAGAAATGTTTGATTCCATATTGCGTCAATACCACATGAAAATTGTTGTCATGCATTCTGACAGCACAGTTAATGGAAGAGTATGAACCAAGCCATCAAACCATATGTTTGGGTATCAAGAAAATGAAAGATGTAACGTGCCACTGCATGTTTCTGATTTGTATGAATCAAATTTTCCCCCAAAACTACTTGTGCAACATTTCTTCATCCTTGATGCCACAAAAGAACTTTAGCTTACTCTGAAGTGAGCAATTGTGCTACTGTTCATATGATGTAATTTAAATATTGGTTTTCATTTCCAATGACACCTTTTAACTCCACCAGTGACTACTGGTCTATGCGGGAGCCAGTGGTGTCAATGGGAGATCTCCTGGGACATGCGTGACAGATGGTTGAGACAAGCTCTTCATGGACGCACTTCCTCAGAAAGGACATGGGGGCCTCTGGCAAGGGAGGGGGGTGTATTAAGAATGGGAATCGCTGGCTTGCAAGATGTGGGTATACTGGCAAGGTGTAAGGGTACACATAGAACACAACGTCCATGCCAGGAAACTGGATTTCCTGGTAAAGGATGACTTGGTCGGACGTGAGGTTACCATGGTCCATTTCTTCAAATTCTCAGCACCTCTTAAATGACCTACATTTAACAGGACACTTCACCACCTTCTATGAACTCAAAGGACATTTTGACTGGTGTAATATTTCAGGTTATGTCTGCTGCTCTTTCTTTGAAACTTGCTGTGCGCATCTACATGGACTATGACGAGATATTGCAAGATGAAACAATAGTGAGGATAAAGGTATTTCTTTGAAAGACGTTTTTGTTTCCATCAGTGGGTAGGTTTGAAGTTGATTCATGTTTGCTATGTATACAGGTTTTTAAGGGTTGTCCCACCCCTGTTCCCTGTTTTAAATCCAACTATATCCTATTTGAGGAGGCATCAAAGATTAAAGTGTGAACCTGTTGCACCTTGGGGTAGATAATTGGTTGGAATGCACAGCATGTCGAAGCAGGGCCTTGACAACCAGCACCAACCAAAACCCGTGGCATCAATACCAGGTAGGTGTCCAGATTTGGCATTTGGGATTTTTCACTTGTCATGTTGATGCCAAATGATTTGCAATGTGGTCTCATCTTATTTCTCCAACATTCAGGCACCCGTGACATTGACAAATTGATAATAAGTGGCCCTGTGGACCCCTTCAGAGAGGTTTCATGGTGACAGTCCTAACATGCTCCCAAGGTGGTCCAGGTAAGGTGTTTTTTATTGCTACCGACTACTGATCTCTCTTGGTTATGTAAGCCCCTGAGGATAAACCTTAAGCAATGAATAATACATTTGGAGGCATTTTAAACAATTGCTCCTTGTATTATAATGTTTGAATAATTATTAATATAGATATTTAATGTATGCAGTGTTATCAAACTACACTTTTGTTGGTCTTTCTTTTGATTTTGAGGGTTTCTTTGTGTGTGTGTGTGTGTGTGTGTGTGTGTGTGGAGGGGGGTGTTTGGTGTGTGCGCTGCTCAACAGCGCACCTGTCTGCCTTGAGGCTTGAAAGGCTACAGCCTCTCATTTCTGGCTGGAACTCGTGTGGTAATGCATTAGAGGGCTTGTCATTGTACTTTATTGAAGGCCTCTGACAAGCTATTTAACACCCTTGACAGGGTCAGAGGTGTCAACCTGCTCAGACTGACATAGAGATGGACACATAAGGGCACAGGCGAATTAGGTTGCTGCCCAAGTCAATTGCAGGTTGTAGCCCTAGGGCTGCTCCACCAATGATGCCCGGATGTCGTCACGTTTGATACATAGCCAAAAAACAGTAGGAATGTTATGATATGTTCCTGATGATGTTTTTGTGTTTGCTTTCTTTTTAATGCAGAACACATCTCTTTGGAGCTATTGTACGTTTTGGGGGGATCCATACCTGAATATCTGAATGCCTGAATAACGGGATAATTAGCGCATTGTGTCACAATACTGTGTTTTTTGTTTTGTTTTTACACTTGCATGTAAAAATGTAAAGAACTATAGGCTTGTAAGGGCCACAAAACAGCAAACAATTTAGCTGAATCTGCACAGGATGGATATAATGGCACAATGAATTCTAAAGTCTCAAATCCTTGTTAATACCCTCCATCTTTCAAACTAAACTAGATCACACCAAGAATCTCCCATCCCTTTATCCTGTTTAGATCCTCTAATCCCTCAGCCATTTTCCATTCTTTCTCTTTTTCTCATTTCAAATGGCTGTTTGGTTGTCCGGCATTGGAACGTTGAGAATTTGTCCTCTCAGTGAAAGGAAAGTAACTATATTGAAGAAAGGAAGAACAGCTTGACAGACCCAAGAATGCTACGGATCTCTTTAAGTCCCATAATGAGATGTTTTCTCTGCTCTGAGCTTGTATTGACATGGAGACTAATGATTTCCACAAAGTAATAGATTGAGAGAGTAATGCACAGGGGTGGGAAAGACAACACGAAGTGATTTAAGTCGTAGAGTAGCCAAGATGCTCATTCCCTTTTTTGTGTATGTTGTGAAGAGCTTTAATGATATCACTTCTCTGAAGCAGACACACACGCAGAAGCATTATTGCAGAGTTTGCACGTTTCTTCATGATGAATTTAGAACTAATTAACTAGAAATATCAAAAGAAAACATGTATCTATAAAACAGATCTAAACAATTATATTCAATCAAGAATTGAGATTTTTTTTTTAAATGACAGGAACGTTTCCTGAGGTTCGAGACCTTCCAATTAGGAACTAATGTTATCTATATTAACCCTTCGCCCCTTCCCTGACTTAGCTTTATTGAGGGAAGGGCAAGGGGGTTGGGGTTGCCTCAATAAAACCAGCACTAAAAAGCAATTACAGTGCTCTGAAGAATGGGACTTGTCAGTAATTTGCTGTCTAAAACCGAGGAGATTGCAGGTCTGGGGCCGATTGGAATTCTGAGCCTGGAGTGCAGTGTGGGAAAAGCAGTGGGAAGGCAAGCACCACCCTTTGTGAGGTAATTACTGGAACTACCAGCGGCCAGCGCCAGTCCCTGCTAATGATAACCCCACTCCTCTCCCCTGCTAGCCACCTTGTAATTGATATACCCAGTCTCACTCACTCGGGACATGTCCACAATGTTGCGGATGAATTTGGACATGCATCTTTTTTTTTCTCCCTTCATTTTGGCCTTCCTTCCTCACCAAGCTGATGTTTTTGTTCACAGACAATGGAACATTTGAGAATAAAAACAAGTCTGTGAATGCATAGAATAAGGTAATATTTTATCAAAGCATTTACCAATCGGGTTTCTGTTAAACCAAATTCCCTCTACAGGCTCCCAAATTTACACAAGTTGTTTGCTAGTTGAGTTACCATATGGAAAGGTGCATGGAAGCCAAATAGCAAATAGGAATAGAACATCAAAATGGAGGTTGTTCGTGGGTATTTGTTTTTTCAATTTACACACAAGTTACTTGCAGTGTTAGTTGTAAAAAGAAAGCTGTTTCATTTCAGTTTTTTCCACCCCTGGTAGCCGTAATGGTCTTTTCTCAAATAAACTGGTACAGAAACTAATCTGTTAACAGAAAGATGTCTGGGATATCCCTTTCATTACCACAACATATTTTATTTATGAAAAGTAAAATTATTGCATATTATAATTATGATGCTACTTATAAACCCAACATGTGAACAGGTCATTATGAATTATTAGAGTACACGTAGTAACTTGACAATCAAAAAATGGTCAGTTGTCTTTCTCCAATTTTATATTCTCCTATGATGGCAAATGACTGCAGCAGTATACAATAATGATTTCGCTGACAATCATAAACGCTGGTAACGGAGACTGACTGTGTCTTGCCTGGCTGCGTCAGTTATATCACTACTTTATACTTTATGGCAATACAATCTAAAGTATATCTTGGTTCTGCTGACACATTAAATAAACAGAGGAAAGTGAAGGCCTCTTTACATTCCAGCTAAACAGAAATACTTTGGCCATTGTTTCTGAAATTATATTTTTCCTCATTCATTCAACACAAACCATGTAGTGTTTCACCTGTTTTTGTAAAGAAAACAATTATAAAATAAAATTTCATTGATTACTTCACCCTAGAGCTTCATGCAGCTCCAAGCTGCACAGGCTCAACTGCCAAAAACTTTTCAACAATAACATCTTTATCCCTATCTAAACTACCAAATAGATGAGAGAAAGAGCTTATTCATATTGGTGAAATTGAATGAAACTGCATCTGGAAATTCCAACATACTCATCCTACCTGCTGAACTTCTTTGAACTACAGAGAGGTGGCTAAAGACTGATCATGTCTGCCTCCTCCTCCCCACTGCAGCCCCAGCCCACATTCATCTAGAGGATGACCCCTTGTCAACCTCGAGGCCTGGCACCCCATCACCACTACAACCACTTCCAGACCACATCTTGCAGGAGCACACCTGAAAGCAGAGGGCTCCCTGAAAAACTCCCATCTCTTCCTTAAACTGAAGTACTCAAAGCAGACACTGTAGTTATCAAATGCGCGCGCACACACACACACACACACACACACACACACACACAC